>OMKK01085852.1:0-10058 GCA_900302305.1 Polymixia japonica
ATTACCATTTATTACTCTGTAACATTACGACTGAGAAACATCATCTCCATTATGCTTCACCCAAACCCAGTGTGTTTCAGTATCATCTGTTTCTCCGTCTCCACAATGGAACCCCACAGCAGGTCTGTGATTGGTTCATCAGACTAGAATGGAGACTCGTCATTAGTAAATTACTGGTGTTGTCAACCAGACATTGTCCTCCCTGACTCTCTGATTACATATCAAGGCTTTACTAACTAGTCAATATCACTATCAACCACTCACTGCATTGATTATAGAACAAGAACTGAGGAGGACAAAGAGAAAAGAGAGAGGAGAGGAAGAGAGGCTCTGTGAATCAGGGTATTGTCTACTATTGACTGTGTGTGAATTAGATTCAGTCCACTACTATGGTTACTGAGGGGTATAGGAGATACAGTATGTGGGGTACTATGGTTACTGAGGGGTATAGGAGATATGTTGGGTACTATGGTTACTGAGGGGTATAGGAGATATGTGGGGTACTATGGTTACTGAGGGATATAGGAGATATGTGGGGTACTATGGTTACTGAGGGGTATAGGATGTATGTTGGGTACTATGGTTACTGAGGGGTATAGGATGTATGTTGGGTACTATGGTTACTGAGGGGTATAGGAGATATGTTGGGTACTATGGTTACTGAGGGGAGATATGTGGGGTACTATGGTTACCAAGGGGGCAGTATGGGAGAGGATTTTTCAGGATCCTCCAGAAGAGAAGGAGGTTGACAGTGTTCCAGCACAGAGCTTGATGTTCAATATTCATCCTGCGTCCTGTCCTCAGCCTGAGGACACACTACTACTGTACTACACTGGATGCACACATACACACACACACACAGTATATATATAAAGACATTGGCTACATATAGAGACATTGGCTTTCATCTCGTTGTAAGAGATCGGTGATGCAGTCGGTATGTAGAGAATAACTGACCAAACCAAACTTCTCTCAGGCCACTTACAAATACATATTCAGGGTTTTTCCCGACTCCAAGAAGCTTAAGTGGAAGCTTAGGTAGTCATTAAGCACTGTCAGTTTGGCAGTGGCGCAGCTAATTCATGCCTTGTGCCCCCTCCTAATATTCAGAATTTGCTTAATGATTTAACAATACCAGGTTTCAACTTGGCAATGTGTTTCTTGATAATTGTGTCTGTGTAGAATTCTTCCTGTCACATGGTCATTTTGTTGTATGCACTCTATTGTGCTCTTGCTCTAAGCTTCAGCGAAATGATTACATTTCTTACATGTATTGCACTGTTTCCCTTTTGCTGGACAGACTTCTTTGTCATTGTGTTCCCGTGAACAATATCCACGTGTCTTATTACTGTAGTTTTTTGTAGTCATTATGTCCCTTGACATGTCGCCCCTGTCTGTGGCTTACCATTTCCTTCCCGTTGAGCTTCTTATTTATAACATGTACAGCTGAGTCGCTCCTGGCGCGGCTGCCGACCGTTGTTCTGATCTGCTCCTGTGCTAAACTCATACGATGTAGCGATTTCAATGGCTTTCTCTAAAGTCAAATCTGATCCGTGGGTAAGCAGCTTTTCATGTACTCTTGGTGAGCTGGTTTGCAAAAACAATTCTATCCCGGACAATTTCATCACTATTAGGATAGTTGCAGCCTTTAACAAGTAGATTTAGCTCCGTTACAAAATGTTCAAAAGACTCGCCCACATGTTGCGTCTTCTCGTGAAACTTGTACCTAGCAAAAATTGGATTAGATTTGGGAATCATATAATCCTCGTATTTATAGTAATACGTTTTCATTGACTTCGTCAGCTGTGAGTATCCAGGTGTTCAAAACATTGCGTCCCTTTTCTCCAACCCATAGTAGGAGATAACTGCATTTTCCTTCTTCGTTTTGCGAACTTAGCGGACCTGAGAACATTAGCTTGACATGCTGTCAGAACTTTCTCCACGTATCCGGTAAATTTGTCGAATCCCAATCCTTCTGTACCATGACGGTTCGGGATGAATACACATACCGTTACACCCCTAGTAAATCTATTGGCCTTACGTCACAAAACAAATTCAGTGGGAGTCCCAGTGGTAGCAGTGCAAGTCTTATTGATATTGTTTAGTAATTGTTGACATTTGCATACATTTATATTTTAAAAATTCACCTCAATGTCAAAGCTATGTGCTACTTTGTGTAAAATCACATCACCTCCTGTCTCTGAGGACTTTTAACACCGCTGAACCAAAGACCATATTGAGGCTAAGAGCATCTCATTATACGAAAGGAGACAGATGCTCTCGGACAAAAGATATTTTAAGGAAACAGGGTACAGACCATGTCAAATTAGATTGGCTGCATGGGAAAAATAAGTAGGACTCATGCATGAGGTCATCTATAAATGCATTTCTTAAAATTCCATTCGTTGATAGTGAGCAATAACTGTTTATAATGTTTTAAATGTCTATATCAAGGGCGATCTACAAAACAAGACTAGGTCAAAACCTAGTATATGGCTGGACTGTGTATGGTCAATTAGGGGTGGGCGGATTGATACCAAAAGTATTGGTACTACAGATACTACGTCCACTTTGAAGATCGATTCTAGCGTCAATAAGA
Organism: Polymixia japonica; assembly: GCA_900302305.1. NCBI lineage: Eukaryota > Metazoa > Chordata > Actinopteri > Polymixiiformes > Polymixiidae > Polymixia > Polymixia japonica. The sequence goes on from OMKK01085852.1 coordinate 2,600, forward strand.
TTGATACTAAAAAAAGAAATGGATCCGTCTCTCTCTCTTTCTCACAATTTTATTTCATCAACGAGTAGAGAAACTGTCTCTGCAAACTCCGTTCTGGTGTCATCTTTGTGACAAGATTGTAGATGATGTCCTGTACATGTGAACGTTCTTCTTAGTGCATGCACTCTTTGCTTCTCTGCTGCTGCGCTCACTGCCAAACAACACACACGCACTCTTTAGTATTACTTTGTATCGGATCGAAGCCAAAATGTGTGGCATCACTCACCCCTACATGTGCGAAATTGTGGCCAAAAGCCTTGTTGCTAGAGGGCAGATGTCTTCATAACATAAGGATCACATCCAACATACAGTATGTTGTGATTTTCTGTTCATACCTTTCTCTTGTAATGTTGTCTAAACTCACAGTACGGGCTTTCCTCATGGATGTATTAAGAGATTAATTCTGTTTTCACGTCCTGCCCTCCTCCATCTGAATTTTGTATGTCATCGGAATCACGTGCCTGCAATGGTGCAACTTCATCAAATCAGTCAGTCAGTGAGTCAGTCAGTCACAGACATTCGTGTTTATAGGGCTGACCCCGCTGTTACGGTCCAGCCAATAATATACATTTAACTAAACAGGACCTCTCCATCCTAATTGGTTGAGGGGCGGTCCCTACTTCCTGTTCATCATGCTGCTATGACTGGCCATCAACCAGGTTGAAGGCGGGACTGTTCTTGATGTACTCGGAAAAGGAAAGAGAAAGAAAGCAAACTGAGGGAAAACAACTGCTAACTAATTTCTTTCAAAAGAAAGGTGAGCACAACTAACAGTTTAAGAATGGTTTAAGCTAATATCAGCAGTTGTTTAGATTGAAGGCAGTCAGCCAGTAATCTAGTTTGGAGCATATTTGCATTGTATAACATTAATTAATCAGTATCATAAATGAATCAGCGTCATAGCTACGTCATATGACATTATATCTATCAACATTACCTAGCAAAGCTTAACATCATGAAGCACGTGGCGTGTGGTGGTGACCCTAAGTGGACCCCAAAAAAACTAAAACTCCCCTTGCCACCCTTGAATAAATCAGTGCTCCACTTGGGCCACCCCATTAAAAAACGTCTAGAATTGCCACTGGTTCACGGTGAGAATGAATGTGAGAATGAATGTGTTTTTGGCGTTCCTTTGTCACAAACCTGACAATGAAATGTCCACAATGCATTATTGGTTCTTACCTGGCACTGTAAATGTTATTATTTGAGAAATGCACCATTTTACATTAAGATGTTTGTATTTTGTATTTTTAGAATAAAATAAGCTCTTTATACCACATCCTAAAATGTCATATTTTATGCATCATTAGAGTAGTAGTGCAGAAGAATATTCAGATAATTACACCTTCATGGGGATAAAACCTACATATTGTCCATGTGGATCTGGATATTTTTCAGATTCTCCAGATACAGTAACTGGGAATCAAAACCATGTGTCCTTGTCCCATTGCTGCCACGAAATAAATTGTCTATAGGCTGCATAGTGAAATTGTTTGTAGTCCCCTGGGGGAGGAAGATTAACAACGGCCCGGATGTCATTCCAGATCCTAGTAAGGCGCAAAATGTATGCATCCATGTGTGGCAGCATCGAGTCTGGTTGTTGGCCACAGCACTTTTCCACATCTGTGGGCATCTGCCTTCAACTCCCGCAGACTCACCGACCAGGTTGTTGTACCGGATTGGAACTGCAGTGTAGTCATCATCACAGCCTCAATGCTCTCATCTTGGAAGCTATGATAATTTTGTTGTTATTTTATGTTATATGTGGCTAGGTTAGGTAGCTTTTGTATGGCTAGTTACGTAGCTTTGTTAGCTAATGCTAATGTTGTCTGGGTAACTCGCTAACTTGCTTGGCTGATATAGTCTATGAGGGAAATGCGTTTCTCTAACATCTTTAGCTTACCAAGCACAATTACAATCTTTTTGAGATAATATATAGCACGGTATGTGTCTGTGAGTAACATGGTCAATGTTTATTTTTTTCATCTTACCTGGGAATCAGACATACTCAGGTCTTCCGGTCTGTTGACCGGTGAACTCGTGAACAAGCGAGCGTCATTTGGAGGGAGGGGTCACAGGAGGGTAGGAGGGGCTACAGCAGAGAGGGAGGGGGTGGTTGTGTATGTTCAAATTCTCTCTCAAATTCACTCTCTCTTGCTCTTTTCTCCAAAGTTGCCTACCCAACCTTTAAGTGCTGTACATTTCACGTGGGTTACAAATCCATTCTTGGTGGTGCTTTCAGATTTCTTCTCTTGATTCTAATGAACTGTAATCTCACCTGCTTGGTTTATTACAGTGTCTTTAAGTTGATTGTGTTCATGTCTGGTGTTTGGTTTACCTTGTGAGGCAGCTGGATTCACAAGATCACGAGTTCATGTGAGAATCACGATCACGAGAATCAATCTTATCAGGCTTCAAGTTAATTCGATTGTGGCCGAACTCAATTTTTTTTTCGGACCAATCAGCGTCTTATGAGTAACTACTAGCAGCTACAGGCGTGGCTTAGCCTATGATAGACAGTGATAGACAGATGGTTCATCCAATCACCTGCCAAGTATTTTTTTAAAGTGCCTGCCCTTTTCCAAACAGTTTCCAAAGACGACTTCTCAGATGGTTCTGTGTAAAAAACCATCTGGCGTGTCAGGTTAGTGTTTGGTTGCTAATTGTCTCTTTCTGTCTCTCTCTCTCTGCTTCTGCTCCATCTTGAACCTTCATCTATGGATCTGGAAACAGGTAAAACAAAACTAGTTCTTATGCCAATGCGGTGTGAGGGTGTGTGTGTTTATGGATCAGTGTGTGTGGTTGATGTGTGAGCTAAGACTAGTTTGTCTGGTTGCCAGTGTTATTCAGCCCATGCAGTGACACCCATATGGTTGGTGTGTGTGTGTGTGTGTGTGTGTGTTATGAGGTTTGGCTACCTTGGTGGCAGAGCTGAACAAACATAATCCAGTTATCATGATGAATACTGAAGACATTATTTCTAAATACTAAAGAGATATATTCTTCTTTTCTTTTTTTTTCCTTTCTTTCTCTCCCATCTTAGGTTCAGGTTCACAAAATAGATTTAAAATGAAGTGATAACTGGTGTTCTTTGATGCTACAGTAGGTTTGTTCTTCTTGACAACATACAGATAGAACCATCACTGTGTCTGACAGAGACAGTCATATAGAATTCTTAGCGGGCCGGAAAATCTGAGCCCAACCCGGCCGGGCTGAACCGAGCCCAGAATCAAAGACATTTTTACTGAGCCCGGACCAAACACTTCCTATTTCCAGAAAAAGGCTGCGTTCATTCTGCCTCAATCAGACAGCACAGCGGGGTGAGAGAGAGCAGAGGAGGGACGCCAGAAGGGACGGACTGAAAAATTAAAACTATTTATGATCAAAAACTCCTCCGATGCCTTGCTTTATATTAAAACATCATGCCGTGAATAGATTCATTTAGCTCATGTCGCTTTTGTTTTCGTGTGCTTGTTAATTGACTTTGCGTAGCAAAGACAAAACATGATCTTGTTTTACGCTTAAAATAAAATGACCATTCGCCGGCAATTTCTTCGGGGCTGGAGAAGTCGCAGCGAACGCGTTAGGGTTCTATTAATCTTTGGCGTCATCGCACGTCAGTGGCAACAGCACAGCCGTTCGTACCTTTAAGATACAGAGCGTGAGAGAGATGCTGCAGCCAGCATAGCGAGAGTGGGGAAGACGGGAAAAAGATAAATGAATAAAATGTGTATTTGCGACAGTCTGTAGTGGACATGGATTACTGCAGTTGTTATGTGGTCGCAACATCAGCAGCATCTCCAACTATCTCTCTTTCACACCAGTTACACAATCTCTGCATGGTTTGAGAGTTAGGATGATAGCGGCGTTCTGACTGAGCCAGACAGAGCATAGAGGACAGGGGTCAGAGACACAGCTACACATGGCTGACATGACCGACGTGGTCGGTGGGCACGGTTTTAGAGAGAGGACTTGGTCCGACAGAGCAGATGTGGACAGGAGACACGGAAGCGGATTAACTAACAAGTCTACAGACACTCAATGGGAGAATCCTCAGGAGAACAGTTGAGGTCAGTCCGTTTCTGTTCAGTCGGTTCAGGAAGTGTAGCGAGGGAGGTTTTCATCACAACAATGATCTAGAAAGACAGCGAGATAGAAAGCCATCTAATATTTAGGTGTAGAGTGAACCTGTGACCTTTGTGTTACAGTGATGTTACTAAAACAACCGAGGAACCTTCCTGTTTGATCACTAATGCAGATCACCTCTTGCATATCAGTTAATTTCTGTTGAGGGTTTAAACATCCCACCTGACACAACCACATGCACACCATATGTCTGTGATCCCGTGGCACTCATCAACAGGGACTACGGATGAAAACTAGCATTCTTGCTAAATCCGGTGTATTTACAGTTCATTATATATGCTCTGTTCATCAATGCACGCTGTCCCTTCCAAATAAACAAATAAATGAAACAGGACAGATGCGCACACACTCCACTAAGATAAATCCTTGGGAGAGACTCAACGTTCTCCCTCTCTATGTGATTTATTGTGTCATGTCCCACTCCACAGACACACTACAGCTCTGGGGAATACCACCATGTACTGCTGTCATGTTAACCAAAGACAGTTAGAAACACAGATACATTGATGAGAGATGAGATAAACTTCATTGTCCCCGAGGGGAAATTCGTCTTGGGCATAAAAGCGCACACAGCCGCATCCCGGCATCAACACACAAAACAATCAGCGAACGGAGACAAACAGCATTGCACTAAGACACAGATTGAGAGGCCAACAGAGACATAGATTGCACAATCCCTATTGCACGCCTGCATGCACACACACACACACACACACACACACACACCAGCATCCTGCTATAGTCTACCCCAGCTAGAGCATCTGTCATCTGTCTGTCATCTCTGTATGTACCCTTAAGAATTCAACCTGCGGCAGGTCATGACCAACAACAGTCACCTCTCCCTGCATGTCAGTGAGACGCTGGTGGAGACATGCGGACACAGCGGAGCTCATCTACGCAGACGTCAACAGACCGAGGTTAGAGTCTGAATAATTAAAACGCCACCGGCGTTGCGGCGTCTCCGGACTTTGACGGGGACATAAAAAAAAAAAAGTCTTTTACATTGGGAACGATCCTGTCGTGTGAACATTATGAAGATATTTTACATTGTAGGAAGGTAGAAGATGCAAAACGTCTTAACCCGGCCTTCCCGTCCAACGCGGTTTATTAAAAAGCACTATTTTCTTTGTTATTTCCCTAAACAGAGAGGGAGATTGATTTGACAGTATTCGTAGAATATATAATGATTTCTCTGGTCACTATGGTATTTTCCACTGAGTGATGGATGTAAAAATGATAAACAGTATTATTAAAGTTAATTGAATTTGAGGAAAAGAAATTCCTGGATGCAGTTAATTGAAAGTGATGTAGTGTTAATATATTATATTCTAGACTCATGGAGGAAAGCAGTATGAATATCAATCAGAACGCTCTGCAAACACAATGAATATTCAATAATAGGAAGAATAAATACCAGACAAGGTATAAGTCTAAATGATTGATGATGTCATGTTGTTTCTACTAGTTTATTCATAGTCACAGACATTTGGCCTGAATTGAACCAGAAAGTGTTTCCGTTCCGGTCTACCTAAAAGCAAAACCGAAATCTTCTTACTTAGCCCCAAAAACACAACGACTTAGACACTAATCTGAGGTTTAAGTCTCATATTAGCATGGTGACCGAGACGGCCTTTTTTCATCTGAGAAACATTGCCGAGGTGCAGCCGTTTCTTTAGGTCAGCGGGATGCTGAAAAACTGATTAATGCTTTCATTTCAAGTAGACTTGACTACTGCGATGTATTCCTCACTGGCTTCCCCAAGAAGTCTATAGAGAGGCTACAACTAATTCAAAATTCTGCTGCTAGGTTACTGATGAAAAGTAAGAGGAGAGAGCATATCTCTCCGGTCTTAACTGCTCTGCACCGGCTCCCTGTATCGTTTAGAATCGACTTCAAAGTCCTTCTACTCGTGTTTAAAGCACTAAATGGTCTGGGACCAGCCTACCTTACTGACTCTCTGACAACCTATAAGCCCTCAAGAGCACTCAGGTCCTCTGCTGCTGGCTTATTGGAGGTTACCATCAAAACCCAAAAGACAGTTAGTGATGCTGCGTTTACTAATTATGCCCCTAAACTGTGGAATACGTTACCTCAAGAAATCATGGAAGCGAGCTCAGTAAACATCTTTAAGCGCCAGTTAAAAACCTATCTTTTCAATTTAGCTTTTCATTAGCATTTTATAAGACAAATAAATAGCTTTTAATTAGCATTTTATCTATGCTGCTTTCTCTGGTGATTTTATTGTATTGATTGTATTGAACTTTTTAATCTGCTGTTCCTTTTTCTTTCTTTTGCACTGTACTGTAAAGCAGTTTGAGCTGCATTCTATGTATGAAAGGTGCTATATAAATAAAGCGTATTATTATTATTATTATTATCAGACCTGGATCAAACAATTAGAGGCCCGACACACTGATTATGTGTAGGCTCATTTCTCACTTTGTATCACCGTAGAACCTCTTCTCTTGAACCTCTTGTCCAGAACCTCTTCTCTAGAACCTCTCGTTTCTCTATGTCTCTCTCTCTCTCTATCTCTCTATCTTATAAAGCTCTAATAGATGTTTTTACAGGTGACCATGTTAGTCTAGAGTATATATTTTAACCACCTGCTAGTGCTCAGCAGAAACCTTTTAACTGTATTAAACTGTCAAGACGTCACCATGATTTATACTGGTAGCAGACATCCAGGGTTTAACATGGAGACTGGCATACGAGGCTGCTGGATAGAGGCCTTCTCTGGACTGGGGCAGACTAATCATTGTCCATTTGCTCTCTTGCACAAAGGATTGATAGCCAAGCGTCTCTCTGATCTTAATGTGGAGTGTGGCTGGACAGTGAGATGAGCTCTTCAGCAGAGTCAGATAGAATAAATAAACACATTTCCCAGCAGCCCACTTCTTCATCCATCACATGACTCAGTGGGAAAAAGAAATGGCCGACCAGGGACTGCAATCCAGCCAATCAGGACCCCTGAATGCACAATGGTCCCTCTGGGAAGCACTTCCCATTACTTGACTAAATCCAAATTGTTGTTTCTAGCGTTGTCTGTAGAGCAGCCATCCCATAATAGTCCTGAGCTGTAAGACTGGCTGGCCGCCTGCCTGCCTTGATTGTGCCTTCCCTGTCTCTCTCTCTCTCTCTCTCTCTCTCTCTCTCTCTCTCTCTCTCTACCGTGTGTTATTCAGGACTGTGGGTGAGCAGGGGAAGCCTGACTTGATGTCAGAGTTAAAGTGGTAACATTCAGGATAGATAAAGAACTACTTGTAACATTAGG
>OMKK01085856.1:0-18891 GCA_900302305.1 Polymixia japonica
GCACACACACACACACACACACACACACACATACACACACACACACACACACACACACACACACACACACATATACACACACACACACACACACACACACACACACACACACACACACACACACACACACACACACACACACACACACCACAGAGGAACCCCCTGGGGAAAGGCTCCTCATGGTCTTAATTAAGTAGTTTCCTTTTTAAATACATGGAGAGGACTTCTCTAATGAACGCCACACACACACACACACGCAGACGCGCACACACACAAACACACACGCATGCGCGCGCAGACGCACACACACACATACACACACACACACACACACACACACACACACACACGTGTCTAATAAAAATCTTAATTTCTGTTCCTATCAGAAGGTTGAGTATGATTTTATTCTTTGTCTTGCTTCTTTGTCAGAAGAATAGTGCTATACTCTTCATTTGCCTGAAATTAAGTGCTGTTAAGTGCCTGGCTCAAGGGCACAAATACCAGCAGTGCTGGGCAGCTACCCTGTGAGACTGACTGTCCTCCGATACAGTGATTCAACCTGCTGACCTACTGAGTCCCAACGAGACCACATATCTCTAAATACTTGCCTTTATTGACAGTTTGCATATTCTCCCATGTACAAGAAATGTCTGATGACACTGGCGTCAAGCCAAGCTTTATTTCCTAGAATGCATTTGTCAAAGTATAAAACATGGGCATCAATGGTAAATCATTCAGTTCTCAATTCCTGAACGAAATGACTTATACAATGTTTTTATGAAACGCTGCCAATAACTTTATGGTCAGCTTAAGGAAAAATGTAGAATCTATATTAAATTTAACTTTTTATTTTTGCATTGACATGTATTTTAAATTGACTTTTTTTTATTTTTTTTTAGACATATAGGCCATATTAAAAGCCTGACAGGAAATTAAGTGACTGAAACTGAAGGCAGGTAGGGAAGACGGGATAGAGAGATGGAGGAGAAATATTGGCCCTGCGATGGTCCCGCTATGATCACCCAATTTGTGTCTGGGTGAATAACCCTCATCCAAATGATGTACACTCTTTCAGTTCAGCATGCCTTTAAAACCACTAGCAGCACTGTGGCGGGCAGGTTTCCCCTAAAGACCGCTCAGCGTTCTGCTGGAACAATGGCAAGATGACCTACTTGTTAGCTGGTGCTCTGGAGCAGTGATCACCACCTCAACAAAGCCTCCAGTCTGTCACAAAATAAAAGTTCAGTATGTCTGACTGTATGACTGCTCCTCCGTGCTGTAGGACTGGACAGCCTGCATTATTCACTACCTACTTATGTATCATTCATACACAAGCCTCACAAGGAGAGAGAGAGAGAGAGAGAGAGAGAGAGAGTGTGTGTGTGTGTTAGTAGACTGCCAGATGCACAGCTGCAAGTGTGTCCACCATTCACACACGTTCTAGACAGTCTGTCAAGTCAGTTTAAGTACTTTTATAATCTGACCGGAGCACATAATAGACAAGCTGAAGTCCATCTGCACCACAGCCAGAACCATTTACCAGACCAGGAGGGTTGTGTCTCCCGTTATATTTTCAGTCTCAACCATCAGGGAAAGAAGAAAAACATTCTTCGCTGAAATTGAGCATTTAACAATGAAACAAATTTGTTTCAATCTCCCCGACGTGCTTGAATCACAATGACAGACGCACATTTTCACTGAAAACTGGTATCTGGTATTAGTCTTCTCGAGACACTTAAGTTAAAAAGGGGTTTGTTAGCATGACTCATTTAACCCAAGAGATACAGAAACCACTAACCATATACTAGCTCATAAACTTGTATCTAGCAGTACCCATTGGTCCGAATCAATATTGCCAGCAATGCTAATATGTCATTATTCAGTTATTGTCTTCTGCTTCAACATTTGTCAAAAACAGAAACATACAAAAACTCAACACGTAAAGATTATTCACAATCTTCCTCTCTTTGAGCTGTCCTGTATACCTTGATGTTGTCGTCCTGGGGAGGAATGGACCGAAGTGGAGGGGGTTCCTGAGGGCGGTCTGTCTCCGTCTGCACCCCCGCTGCTGCGTGGGACCCCTCCGTAGGGGTCATAGGTCACAGAGGCCTGGTGGCTTTGGTCATAGTGTTGGTGGACTGTGGTTTGGGCTGTGAACAACAGAGTCGCTGTGTTATAAAGGGAGGTGATCAGGACAACACAAAGACGTTGGAAATTATAACTAAGAGATGAGAGCTGTGTGGCACAGTGATGTGAAGTGCTGAAGATGAGCAAATGCGAGAGCTAGTGTGAAAAATTATTCCCCTGCAAATGCTGTTAAATTGAGTCTGCCTGGTAATTTCGTATTCTCTAATAGGCACTTTCAGAGGCCTTATGAGGACAGTGAAGCCCTTTCAAAAGCTCTATGCTAACAGAGGATACCATATGTACAGTGTAAAAGAAAATACTTTCATATTTGAATTAAAGTGGTCCGTGAAAACAAGGTGGGCCACATTAGAGTACAGGGCATGGCAAACCCCCTTGATGTCTATTAATCAGTCATTCATTCATCATTAAAGCATTGGAGTGGAGGCGTGGCCTCGTGGCTGCTGGACGAACAGGTTCACACCCCCGTGTCAACAAACATCCATCCTACTAACGTGAACTTAAGCCACTCAATCCCTAGCTCAGTTTTCTGTAGCGGACCGTGACCACTGACCTCTGGCCCTGAACTCTCTGGTGGAAAGCCAGCCAAGAGCATTTCCCTAGAGGAACCAGTAAAGAAGCCAATTACCCGCATTACGCTGGCCTGTCTCTACTGGGTTCTTACGTGACAGGAATACTGATATATGAGGAGTTTTGTTCCATAATGACATATCCGCCATTTCAACAAGACTGTGACCTACTCTTAGAAAATGATTGACAGTGAAATATTAAAACAAATTATAGCACTTTCTCAAGTATAGTAGTTGTTTAACAACTTCAGAACATTGGCTACTCTATATTTTAGAAATATTAAATGATGAATGTCAGGTAATGCAAGCATATTACAGGCTGAGAAATCCTGCATCTCCACTAAGGACTACTCCTCACTGTCTCTAAATCAGTCGCGTTTACCTGTGTTTCCTTGACCATTGACGGTCGCCGCCACCGGCTGACCAACAGGGGGAGCTACATTGTACCCGTGCTGCCCCGCTGTTGTGGCGGCTGGGTGAGAAGCGCTGTTACCAGGAGGGTACTGATGTAGGGGTGCACTCATCAGCGTGGGCACGGCTCCCGGCGTGGAGGTCGTCTGGGAGGACCGGAGCGTGCCGTACTGGCTACTTCCAGGCGCGGAGGGGTACGAGACAATGGGGTAGACGGGAGCGCCAGGGCCGCTAGCCGGTGCGGGCACCAGGCTGGGTTGTTGCTGCTGCTGCTGCTGAGTGTGCTCTGCTTGGGGATTGCTGTAGGTTGGATGTCCATAGTAGCTTCCTGGAGTGCCGTAGGGGACCTGCTGCCGGAATGGCTGTGGGTTATACTGAGCGTCCGTTGGTGGGGGTGCTGAAGTTTGGGGGACAGCAGGGGTTGGACCGTACGGCTGGTTGGCAGGGGCGGAGCCCGGGGGTGCCGCGTATGTGGAGGGTGCTACATTGGGGGGAGCGTGAGGGTGCTGGGGGGCATGCTGCTGCGGCTCTTGATGTTGTTGATGGTTGATTTGGTAGTAGCTAGCACTGTGGGCATTGTTCGTGATGGGCGCTTTGCTGGGAACAGACGTGCCGTGGGCAGGAATGGTCGAGTAGCCTTGCTGTTGAGGCGGAGGTCCATAGTAGCCTGTAGGTGGATACATGGATGGGTAGGTCTGTCCTGGACCTAGACGTGGAAGGAAACACACAGATGCTCAGAAATCCCCGTTGCCACCAATTCAATGATAGAAAAACAGTGACAGACTGGGATGTAAAAATGTGTGTGCCAGGATGTTTCTGCTCAGTTTACTAAAGATCCCCATCAACAACAGTTACAACACATCAACATAAAACAACAGGTCAAAACAGAAAGAAAACGTCCATAAAAAAACTGTTCAGCTGAGGCTAACATTAGTTGCACATAATAAGTCTTATCAATAATGTCAGATGCCTGACTGGCAGATTCATCAGCATACCAGACAGCACAGCAACCAGCAACCACTGCTAATTTTAGTGTTAAATGATTTGGCCGGCAACTTATCCGAGGCACAAAACCAAAATAGACACGGTGAGATGATAATGCGCAATGTGTCAAACAGCTGTTAGCTTGCTAGCGTGCGTTAGCGTAGCATAGTCTCTGGGTTTCAATGCAGAACCGGGCTAAGCTAGCGTTAGCATTAGCTAGCTAACATTAGCAGCTAGCCGGGTGGTCCGGCTTATGTCAGTCAAGCGTCGCCGAGTTTACTCGTTGTCACACTTTATATATTATACGATGTATAGTTACAGTTACGCGTTTAAAGTCAGAAACCGGTTGAAGAAAACAAATTATTCTGATAAAAGTAGTTAAATTGAAGGGGTTAGCGTGCTGGCTAGTCGCATCCCGGTGTTGTGCCTAAATTTCGCTCCCTGCCAGTCCCCAGCTCCCCTCCGCGCAAAGGGAAATCTGACAGGGGGTAACAATTCCGTCACAACACCGGCGAGAGGCGCCGGCGCGGCGTTGGCGCGCAGGGGAGCGGAATTCTGGCAGGGGTTGAAAGTTCGGCACAACACCTGTACTGTATAACAACAGCTGTACCGTTGTGACGGGGGGGCGGTGAGCTGTAGCTGACAGAGGTGTTCAGGTTGGTGAAACCCGGCGCAGACATCTCTCCTGGTCTCTCCCGGTCCCCTTCCGGTTCCTCCTGGTCTCTCCCGGTTCCTCCTGGTCTCTCCCGGTTCCTCCCGGTTCCTCCTGGTCCCTCCTGTCCTCACGGCCAGAGATGCCCGGCTGGATGAAGACACATGAGCGGCTGTCAGTGGAGCTGATCTCCTCCCAAAAAAAGATGCGTCGGGCGTTGGTCTGTGAAAGCCCGGACTAATGATAAGATAGACAGATAGAGAGACAGACAGATAAATATACAGATAGATAAATAGACAGATAGATAGAGAGATAGAGAGACAGTCTGCTGGTAGCTGCTCCAGACAGGATGTTGAGGATCCTCTCTCTCTCTCTCTCTCTCTCTCTGTCTCGGCTCTACGGAGCCCCCCAGGGGTCAAGAGGAGAGCGTTTTCATAAAACCCTTCCCTCGACATTTTTTTTTAATCCGTTCCCTCAAAAATTAAATCGTTCCTTCGAATGTAATTTGCGTACTCAAAATTATTTAATTTGTTCCCTACGACTTTATAATCCGTGAACCTCGAATTACTAATTGGTGCTCTCGGATTACTCATTTGTGGGCTGGAATTAATCAGACAAACCCGCAGTATATCCAGGTATTTCAGTCCGAGCTGGATAAAACCCGTGTGTCGAGATCGAACAGGCCTAGAATTACTTGAGGGGACGAATTAAGTCATTTTAGGGCATAAATTACAAATTCAAAGGAAGAAATTACTAATTTGATTGTATCAGCTGTAGTGTGCTCACTCTCCCCTGTCAAAAAGTAGTGGAAAGATGCGATGTGGTGGGAGTAAGTAAATTAAAGTTCATCTTTATTTATATAGTAAATCTTTATCTACTTGAAAACAAACACCGAACACAATAGTAAAAACACTAATAAAATAGCACTAAGCAGCAGTGATTAAGTAAATAAGTAGGTGGGTATTCAAAGAAAGGGTTTAGACCCTCAGATCACACCCAAGTTATCTAATTTTCGGTACATCCATCTTCATATTTTTACCATAAATTTTACCTAACATGCAAATTATCATCATTTGGCCCTCAGATGGATTTGCATATAATTTGGAATGTTCTTGACATACAGCTGCCTGACACACTACACCCACATGCCCAGTCTCAACCACACAGGAAATGAGCTCACATTGCCCCAGAGCCAGTGGACCAAACTCATGACACTATGCCATCACATTCAGACATGTCCCTTTCTTGTATTTGTGGCTGCCTCTATTTAAAATGATATGAATCCCTCTCACGAAGGCTTGACATCGATAAACATGGCAACCAGTTTTCATGACAACTTGTCATGGTGTTTACAAATATGAGGCTTGGAGTGATTACTAAACAAGTCAATCCAAATGCAAATCATTTTATCTATGAAAAGTGATTTGTATGACAGATCATATTCAACTTTCTGGTCCCATGTGGCAAATGCAAATACTGCTAGGGTTAGACGTTCTATTTCCATTGGGGCTACCCATGCTAAAAATGAATGCATTCATACTGTAAGATGTTTTGGATAAAGGCAGATATGTTAGTGATATTAAACATTAGTCCCACACGTTAGTTTGTGACAACACACATTTGTGTTCCTTTACAACACAATATATAGCAATAACAAACATATGGACACATTTCTTACTATGTTTTGTTTAACAGAAATGGCTGTCATCCCAAAGTAGATACACATGTTGAGACTTAGAACTGCTTTTCCAGAGTGTGGACGTTACAAAGGAATCGCCACAGTCTCTTGGACTACTAGGAAACACATACAGTATCCTGGATCCATGGATCCATCAATGTCTCTGGGCACTGCTGTACATCACAAGATAATGATAACACAACCAGTCCATCATTCGGTGAGCAAGTCATGTGCCAGTAGAGAAATACATTTAAATTTAATCAATATATACTGGATGCTTACATTTCCATGGCTAATCAATATTATTTGAGTGCAATCGACACTTTTTTTAAACTAATATTATTGTGGAAACAATGTAGATTCCATAATGTGCGTTCTTAAGGATTACATAAACAAGACAAAGAAATTCTGCAGTTTTTAGGCAAACCTTTATTTTAAGACTGGTCCAGTAATCTGTTATGCAACATGACTTTAAAGGTATGAGTAGGATTTTCCTAAAAAACAATGTATAGACGCATACAAAAATAATCCCTCTCAATCATCACTTATGACCCACTAGAAGTGTGTGGTGGTGTCTGTATCTGCAGAGACTCTGCCCTCTGCCTGTAGTTTCTTATTTTGCTGTGTTTGGGACATTTCTGGGCGTCAACCTTTGGGCACTGGGTGCTTCTGTTGAGTCAGGGAGGAGGGGCTAACTTGTTTACAAACCGCAACTGACAAATCCTACTCAGCATACCTTTAAACCTGTGAGATTATCAAAAATATCTGTCTGTGAAATTGTAAAAAAAAAAAAAAAAAAAAAATCATAACATATCTGTAGATCAAATTTAGACATGGATACAACCTTTGATCATTTCAATATATAATCATTACATGTCACGTTCTTAAATGCAGTAAAACCTAACTTAATAAACAATTAAAAAGTGGTTCTCTTCTAACCCTAGCCATTTTCCATTTTTCCATAATTCAACTTTTCTATACTACAGAAGCCTCTTGAGCTTATTTGCACAACTTGTATTTTCTTACTTTTTTCTCCAATGTTTTTAATCATTTGTGCAAATAAAGTAAGAAAACAAACAAAATAAAACAAAGCTGAAAATGTTCTTTCATTTAACTGCTTCCAAGTATCCAAGTTCAAAACTGACAAAGAAAAAACAAAGAACTGATCCAGCAGACATATCATACCTGTTTTTAATAAAGACTAACAAAGGATTTAATTCCAAAACAGTGAATATCATTTTAAAATATAGTTTACCACCTGAAATTATCAGTTAACATTTTAGAAAAAGAAAGAAGATTCTGCCCAGAAACATAACAATCAAGGTCTAGAGTAAGCAGTTTCCCTTCCATGTAGGCAATTGTTTAAAGAAAAAGGTGACTATCTCTCTGAGGCATGAAACTCTTCAAATAGATATCCAACTTAATTCCCAACCTCCATCCCAAATATTCACAATGTTAAAATATAATAAACACCCTTTCCCAATTCTCTTTTCAACACAACAGTTCTATCCGTCTGGCCAAAGTGGCATCCAATAATCATTTAACTAAGAATGGGCAGCAGTGTTCGGCTAGCTGCTAGCTGCACCTCTAACCTCTGCATCATAATGCATCCTGGGGGATTCTGGGACGTCCGTCTGTGCACTCGCACTCCTCTTTGAGCTGTGGAGTGGTAGAAGACTCCTTGCCCTGTCCTTGTCCTTTGGTTTGGCAGGTGGGACAACATGCGGTGCGTCCGTCCCCTCTACAGTCACGACAGGACAGAACCAGCTGGCAGCAGAACTGGGTGGTACACAGCTGGTACTGGTCCCAGGGAGACCCACAGTACCTGCATTCTGAACAGGAGACAAAAGAAGAATGATGCCAAACAGCTAGCTTAAAGGGAAGAGTTATTTGGAAATCATGCAATCCCCAGGAAATATCAAGGTATTCCCATAATGTGTCAAAATGTATGGCTTGTCAAAAATGTATGGGACCTTCATAACACCATGTAGTACACACTAACCCGAGATGACGTCATTGTTGGAGGAGATAGCATAGCGCTCATCGAAGACGAACAGTTTCCCTCGGTAAAAGCCCTCTGGGAAGCGCTCCAGGTATTTGTGAATACCACCCTTCAGCTGGTAAACCTCTTTACATACATCCTAAAGACAGGCAGAGAGACAGGCAATGTGGGATATGAACACTGGGTAATTTTTATTGATATTTTTTTTAGTTTAGTGGTGTCATAGTTTAGTGATGTTATAGTTTAGTGATGTCATAGTTTAGTGATGTTATAGTTTAGTGGTGTCATAGTTTAGTGATGTTATAGTTTAGTGATGTCATAGTTTAGTGATGTCATAGTTTAGTGATGTTATAGTTTAGTGATGTTATAGTTTAGTGATGTTATAGTTTAGTGATGTTATAGTTTAGTGATGTTATAGTTTAGTGATGTCATAGTTTAGTGATGTTATAGTTTAGTGGTGTCATAGTTTAGTGATGTTATAGTTTAGTGGTGTCATAGTTTAGTGATGTTATAGTTTAGTGGTGTGATAGTTTAGTGATGTTATAGTTTAGTGGTGTCATAGTTTAGTGATGTTATAGTTTAGTGATGTCATAGTTTAGTGGTGTCATAGTTTAGTGATATCATAGTCTGTCATCCTGATTTGTTTGTTCATTTTTCTTATATTTCGTTCTCACCTGCACAAGTTAGTAATTTGTTTTTATTTTCTCTTGGCTTTTTTTAAATAATCATATTTTATCACTGCTTTTGGATCACTTAACATATATGTTTTATCCTAAATCCCAAATAAACAAACTAAACTAATTATTGTACATTTTGTCTGTGAGAGATAAGATTGTTTACTTTATCAAGCACTTTGTCAGGTAGCCAAATATCAGTTCTGGAATTCAAAGTAAAATAGTGAAAGTGGCACATTAATATTGGGATTTACCAGCTTCTGTGGCAAGTGAAGTTTCATTCCATGGATCTTAGGCCATCAGAACCATAGCAGCAAACATAAAGTAATTATTGCCCTCGTACAGCAGAGTACAGAGTGACCTTGGAGGAGGCCTTGAAATGTGTACAAAATATTAATATGTGTCAACAGAGAAAAGCAGGTTAGGAGAAATATCCCATTAGAAATAAATGGGTGTTGAAATCCTGTAAATAAGTAAATAAACTAATGCATTAATAAAATATACAAACAAAAAATAAATAAGTAAATAAGATCACATCTTTGAGTATGAAACCAAGACAAGTGTACTCACTTTGGAGCGAAGATAGGCGGAGCCTCGCTCACAGCGGATCCCTCCGGTACAGTACATCAGGACCTTCTTGTCTCTGAAGAGCTCAAGGTTCTGATCCACGTAGTCTGGGAAGTAGCTGAATTTACGGATATTAGGGGCCAGACACTGACTGAACTGACCCTGGAATTAAAAAAATATGATTGATATTAGCGATCAATACACTGTCGTATATCTAATATCTAATATTTGTGTTGGGTTAGAGTACAGTTCATGCTGACAATCTAAAAAGGAATCAAGGAATTTTAGCGGTTCTTCACAGTGCAACCATAGAGGAACCCCATTCTTTGAAGAACCCCTTCATAAAGGATTCAAAAACCTGGAATTTACTTCCACAAACCTCCAAAATATGAGGTTCCTCAAGAACATCCAGCAGAGATGTGTGTGTCCACAAAATCTTTGTTTAGCGTTGCATAGTAACACATTAAAAAGCCAGATTTATGAATTAAAAGTAGTTCCGTTCTGAGTTTTTCCACCTGAAAGTAGTCCCTATTAAACAGATTAAAATATGACGCTATGTAAGCAAGTTTCATTCTTCAACTTGTAGACACACAAATCAGTAGGATGTATTGATAACAAAAAACTAGTTTTGTACCTGCAATGACCCATTTTTATTTGACAGGAAATAAGGGAGAAAGGGCGCTCTGGAAAATGGACTTAACATTCACCATAGATGGAGTTATCCTTTAAGAGTCAACCAAATTGATTCAACTTTCAACAAACAAAGGCTCTAATTGAACATTGAGGATGTTTCCTGATGAGACAAGTGCCTTCAATGAAAGGCCAAAAGAAGTCAGTGGATATATGACATATTACGTACAATTTTACTCTCATAAAAGTTCCGGCAGTCGAGGAGTATGGTGTCATTACAGGAGTTTCCTCTAGACAGAAGAGCCTCCACTTCTCTGTGAAACTCTTCCGGTTCCAAGTGAATTCCTGAAAGGTGCAACAGACACATGACCTCCTCCTGACCCACAACAAATCAAAGAAGTGACTAGTTTTTATGTTGAATTATCAAAGAAACATTGGTACATTGTGACAACTGGGAACTGAATAGTAATAGTAACAATAGTAATAATAATAGCAGTAGTATTAGTAGTAGTATTTACACTTCGTAAACAGTACCTGCCAGTTGATAGGAGATGACGTCAGGATCAACTCCCATGGGGACTATCTCCTTGTAGACCCCCACCTTCAGGTCTGAGAAACACTCAGCACCCCCATCACTAGTCTGGACGGACACACACACACACACACAGACACATGCACACACACAGACAAAAAACAAGGAATAATAGTTTAGTGTATGTGAAAAACACAAAATAATGAAATGACTGCTGGATCAAGTCAATTGGATTTACAAATCATTTGAACTTATTCTGACCTTAAAATCCTCTTCTTTCATTATCTTGAAAAGCGGGTGCGAGCGCATTGCTTTGATGTACATATCAGTCGCCACTGTGGTGCCACCGACCGTTCCATTCACTCCTTCTGTCGCCACTCTCACCTGAGGACCACCGCAAAATCATGTCATTTAATTTAATCATTAAAGACAATTCACTTGATTTGTCCACTTCTGCAATCACAGAACCATTTTTCAAAGTCTACATTTAAAACATGTTGGGTCATTGCTTCCAGAAGCCAATCGCTACTCCTTCTCTAAGGCTCTGCTCCTATCTGGGATCTATTCTAGGGTAAGGGAAATTAATTACCTTGCCAGTTAAGTGGAGCTTTTCACACAAAGCTTTCTGCCAAGCGCAGATGACATGTGGGTCTTCCACCTGACAGTAGCAGTAATACAGAAGAACATTGCCTGGACCCCTTACAGATAAAGGAGATAAAAGAATTACACAGAGAATATTGATTTATAAACAGTGTATAAAGACATGCATCGCATATCGGTGTGCCAAAAGTACAACTGAACCAGGTTGGAAGAAATAAACACTTGATTGGTACTTTTGAATCTGGTCGTCAGAGATATGACTAGTATTAGGTATCCACAGGGAAATATCCACCGGCTCTGCTTCCTGCACACTTGGCTGTTGTGGTTCACTAGCTTCTGTTTCCAGTTGGCTTAACAAGCATTCAAAGGTAGACTCTGTAAGTTGTTGAATTTCAGCTTCATGCATCCTGGCCACGTGTTTGTGAATGGAAGAGGGTTCCTTGAAGGTCTGGCCACAGCAGCACCAAGATGAGGTATTTCCTTCATCGTGGCCATCCCTCTTGGATGCCACATAAGTGGCAAATGTCTGCCAGGAACACATAATGGGTTTTTATTATGGAAAAGTATAAAACGTCCCAAATTATTCTCTGATATTATCTGGTCACTCACCCTTCTCTTGCAGAAGTTGTAGTACTTTCTCAGTGTGGCAGAAAGTTGAGGTTTCTCTTGTTTTAATCCATGCAGCGTGAAGGTGTCAACATCCAAGTCAGTGAACTCTGTGCAAGGCCTATCATCTGATGCCATAGTCTCTAACAGCCTGCAAATGTTAATCAACAATACTTCAACCAGGGTACGTTACTGGACTGGTTTCCATAAGCAGGACCTAGATCTGCTTTGTCTAAATACATAAAATCATTATCCACTTCATTTTCTGTCAGTGAGAATAACGATATGAGAATAATAATAATAATAATAACAGCTTACTTTGGAAAGACCCACAATTAACCTCTAAAATAGTATAAAACCCACATGTTAGACATCTCCCTTACACCAAACGTGTGGCAGAAAAGCAGCGATGAACGTCGGAAGACAAAACCAGGCGCACAACATTTACTTCCGTTTGACCCCGGGCTGCACCGGATGCGTCTCACTTGAATCTGACCGCTATTATTTCTCGCAGCGGCCACTGAAACATAATAGAAGCTCCAGAAGTGGATTTCTCGTATTTTGTTGGTTTCATTTTTTCCGCTGTGTACACATCTGTTTAGTAAACTAGTGTTGGCGACATGTCTCGGAGACGACACAGTGATGAGAACGACGGTGAGTAGACGCTGCAGGCGATGCTAGGCTAACAGGGAGCTAACACAGCGTGTGAACGGATCTGGTTTCATCTGATATCATGTTAATTCATCTCGTTCTCATCTGGGCAACTTCAATCCGGTTCGGTTCCATTCGGTTCACATGTATTTATCCGATGCACAAGTGCAGGTACAATGAAAAGTGAACTTGCAAACTCCCAGGAGTACAATGCAAGCAGGCATTAGAAACAGGCATTTAGAATAAAATATAAAATAAATAAAATATATATATTAAAACGGGCATTTAAATTGTATTAAAACGTGAATAGTGCAAAAACAAAGAATATTGTAAATTAAGTAAATTGAATGTACAAATATGGTTATGTGTTGTGACTGTAGCCGAGGTAGAGTAACAGCAACACTTCAAAACAATGCCTGGTGCTCAACCACTTGGGTCAAATATGTAATTGTGAATTTTATGACCAATAACCTGAATCCAATTTGATTTGTAGTGTATTGTTTTAAGTCAAGCTTCAATTCTATGTTCACTGTGCAATGTGTGATATACATTCTACAGAACATACAATATTCTACAAAACATGATATAAAACATTCTACTGAACTTACAATATTCTACAGAACATGATATAAAACATTCTACAGAACTTACAATGTTCTACAGAACATGATATAAAACATTCTACAGAACTTACAATGTTCTACAGAACATGATATAAAACATTCTACAGAACTTACAATATTCTGAAGAACATGATATAAAACATTCTACAGCATAAACACATTAGATACTGCCAACATATAAACTGGTTTTTATATTCTCTACATGCAAGGATGAAATATACCGTTTGTTTATTTAACTTTGAATTGAAAAACCACATAATTATTAGAAAAGCTGTAACTCCATAGAATAAAGTGCATATGAATAAAATTTCATAATTTCGAAAAATGTTGCAGCTTTTACCATTTGAAAATTGCGTTCTTTATAGTTTTGCTTCACATGGGGGTGGTAACCTACCAAGTGTTCCATGCAATTGCCCTGTATGAGTATAATCTATAAAATATTGGACAATACTAAATTACACCTGTATTTGCCGTAAAGTTTTATGTGGGCCACTTGGCTATGGAGGCCCACTAGTTAGAGAATTTCATCTGCTGCTGTATTCTGGATTTCACGTAAGACAAGTGCTCAAGATAATATGACAACTGTTGTTAGTTCCGTACACACTTGTTGACAGTATTCTTCTTGGAAACTGCTTAACCCTTGTAGGTGGCCAGTCGCACAAAAGGAGGAGAACAACATCTGAGCCCATTGAAATTGAAGACCGTCTGGAGTCTTTGATATGTCGTGTGGGAGAGAAGGTAATGTGTCATGGCAGTAAGTGACAATATATATTTAGTGGACACTTTAATCCAGTACATCTTATACTATCATGAGTGCATATGTTTTTTGGCTATCCGAAATAATTTGTTTTTACACAATAGGTTATGCTTTTATTCATCAAAGAGGGATCCAGAAAAAAAGTATCGTTTTGGAAGTGGTATTGAATTTGAATTGGTACCACAACTTTATTTGTAATAAGTTATTGGCAACAAAGCATTACTTTGGTAGTTCAATTTAGAGTATTACACTAACCCTGCTAAGTTTAGGGGTTCCATTCCCAGTGTAGCTCAACGGGTAGAGCAAGGCACTAACACTGCCAGGGTTAGAGCTTCCTTTCCCACTGAACCCACCCATGCTGATAATGTATGCACTAATTGGTTGACGAGCCACCAAACAAAGCATAAGCCAGTGTTTCCACTCTAAAGTTACTGGGGACTGACCTGGACAGAGCACTGGGCCTGGCTCTCTGATCTGCCAAAGTAGAGTGCTTTCTGAAGCTGAGAAAAGAGCACACATGACATGTATTTCATTTTGTGTGATGTGACCAATCGCAACCAAGTAGAGGCGGGATTTCATACAAATGCAGCCAATAGTTCAGTTGCTTTCACTCCCTCTGTCATCAAACAAAATACTCATAAACCACAACCAGTGGTATGTGTGCATATATCTATATATATTATTGGTTTATAGAACCTACACGAAAATCACCAGCTGAATAGTGCATCTGACATTGTTATGGAATGTTTCTATTTAATATCAATGTTAATGTTAACTGGCCATAGGTCCAAACAATGTTTACCCTAATTAGGTTGCAAAGTATTAGAGATCTTGTGTCTAACAGCTTGTTCCATATGCCCGACAGAGTACGTCATCCCTGGAGAGTAACCTGGAAGGCCTCGCTGGTGTCTTGGAGGCAGACCTCCCCAATTACAAAAACAAAATCCTGCGCATTTTATGTGCCGTGTAAGTTCATTCCACATCCCCCTTAAAGCTGCGATGATCTGCTGCTGCTTCTCTTTCTTTGACCGGTGAAATGCTTCAGCTTGTTTACATCCTAATCGGTTGTCTCTATTTTCACACAGCGCCCGACTCCTACCTGAGAAGTTGACCGTGTACACCACTCTGGTCGGCCTCCTTAATGCCAGGAACTACAACTTTGGTGGCGAGTTTGTTGAGGCTATGATTCGACAACTCAAGGAGACTTTAAAAAACAACTTGTATGATGAAGCAGTTTACTTGGTAGGATGAGTGATTGTGTGAAACCTACAACTAGGCTTGTCATATAGGCTTCCCCTGAAATATTACCAAGTACCTGACCTACGGCATTCAAATGCATCAGTATATTAGCGCCCAAGTTGTTTTGATTTATTTATTGATCTGTTTATTTATTTACGTTGATTGTGTTTTTTTGCAGGTGCGGTTTCTGTCAGACTTGGTCAACTGTCACGTGATCGCTGCTCCTTCCATGGTGGCCATGTTCGAGAACTTTGTCAGCGTCACTCAAGAGGAGGACGTACCACAGGTAGCTAACGGTTTCAGGTGCTAGCAGGTAGCTAGCGGGTTCAGGTGGAGTGACAATTAATGGTGGGATTAATTAAGATGAACGTCATCGATCCTAGCAGGGAATCAGGTCATTGTATCAGCAAAGAACAATGGCGTCGGTTGGTGACCAAAACATTCCAGGGTCATTTACAGAAGGTGCTCGTTTTAAAATGGCTCTTGTTTGCATATTAGGATGAATATATTTGGGTCCTGTGTTCGATCTTGAGGGATGATGGTTATATAAAAAAAAAAAAAAACTGCCCAAAGGAAACTTGTTTTTCCCTGAACTTGATAGTTTCCTGTTCTGTGGTTAAGAGTCACACATTGAGAGGTATTTGTGTTGTTTGTGTCTGAAGGTGCGGTCGGACTGGTTTGTGTACGTGGTTCTGTCCTGTCTGCCCTGGGTCGGGAAGGAGCTCTATGAGAAGAAGGACGTGGAGGTGGACCGTCTCCTCAGCCAGATCGAAGGCTATCTGAAGTAACACAACCTTTTCTTCTTCTAGCTTGACGTCGTATATTCTTTTTCTTAATGTCTTTCTTTCTTTCCTAGTCTTTCGATCGCTCTTTCCTTTCTGTGTTTTCTGCCTTTCATCTTTCACCTTCTCTTTGTTCTTGTGGCTTCTTTTATCTTTCTTTTGAGTTTTTCTTTCTTTCTGTCTATTCTTTCAATTTCTTCCTTTTACTTTTGCTGTTCTTTTATTTTTCATTCATTTCTATGGATTCTTGCTTTATTTATTTCTCATTGGATTGCTTTCATCTGTGTATTGTGACTTCAGGCTCCGCTAGTGCTTTCCTACTGCGACACTCGATGCTTTAACGTAACGTTAACGCTCGTATAACGATTAACACAGAGAACATTGAGGTTTAAAGGAGGTCTCTGGTCATGAACCCAACGCTAGGCTTCTTGTTAAACTGTAAGACTGCTGCGGTTCCAAGTTGTTACATTGTTTCTCTGCAGGAGGCGTGTGAAGACGCATGTCCCCATGCTTCAGGTGTGGACTGCAGAGAAGCCCCACCCGCAGGAGGAGGTGAGACTCACTGTTCTGGAGTAATGATCAGGACCGGGCCATGTGGCTGAAAAGTGAAGCGATATTCGATACAGGAAAATACTTTTATATTTTTTTTTCTATACTACATATCCCCATAATGTCTCAATAATTTATCTGAATTTTTGAGCTACAATTGGGTGGATATGTAGTATTGAAAGAATATCAGAGTATCGTTTTGTATCGAATATCGAGCAAAGGAGAGAAAGGGAGGGGATGTTTAGTGGATTTTTATGAGCAACAGTGTTTTTGTTTTTTTTACAAATTTAAAAAAAGGAGGCTAAATTATCTCAATATTCATGTTTTTATATCATCATTGAAATGTATAGTGATATATCGGAAAAATTAATATATTGTGCAGTCCTAGATAAGATAAGATAATCAGTGATGACTTGAGTTTGCTTGCAGTACTAATTAATAATTAATTCATTTGAACCTATGTTAATTAATTTTAATTTAATTTAATTTAATTTAATTAATTAATTTGAACCTTTGTCCTCTCCAGTATCTGCACCACCGTTGGTAGAGCCTCTTAAATAAAAATGTAACTTATTTTCTCCTCGTCTCTCTCCAGTACCTGGACTGTCTTTGGGCCCAGGTCCAGAAGTTGAAGAAGGACCGCTGGCAGGAGCGTCACATCCTCCGGCCCTACATCGCCTTCGACAGCGTTCTGTGTGAAGCCCTGCAGCACAACCTGCCCCCCTTCACCCCCCCGGGGCACATGCCCGACGCCCAGTACCCCATGCCCCGGGTCGTCTTCCGCATGTTCGACTACACCGACGCCCCCGAGGTGGGTTAGACACACAACAACAACCCCTGAGCTGTAAATTACCCATTTAAGTATCTGTAAAAGTGGAAATCTCAAAGATCTCCCGTTTCGTTGTCTTTGGCGGCACCTATGGAGAAAAGCGGTATTGCAGGTGTGTAATTGGACCTCACTTCAAAGGGAAAACGCATCACTAACACTAATTTGAATGCATGGCAGGGAAGTCGTCACAAACACCCGGTTCTTAATACTCATAATACTGCAAATACAAGAGCTTTCATTAGTGGACCATAAACTCAATCACCATTGTGTTACCTCATTATAGATAGATAGTGACTTAACAGACATTTATTTAAATTAAAATCTTCTGAGATCTTCGAGATTTACTTAAACATGCTAAAACTAAGATTATGGATAAATAAACATGCACACGGATACAGTACAGGCTGCTTATACATTTATAAGCACTACAAAGTAAATGGATTTGTACCAGTTTACGGTGTGTTGACCGTGCAGACAGCCAATACGTAGCATCATGCATCATCACAGACTAACACCAATACGAATACAGGGATTGTCTTAAAGACCTGGTTTGAACGACGCAACAAAGTCCCAGGATTATATCCGTTGTTTTCCGTCTGGTGTTGACAAACTCGCTGTCCTCTGTTCACGCTCAGGGCCCTGTCATGCCAGGCAGCCATTCTGTGGAGAGGTTTGTCATAGAGGAGAACCTGCACTGCATCATCAAGTCTCACTGGAAGGAGAGAAAAACCTGGTGGGTAGAGACGTCATGTCTAGGGATGTTAATCGATAAGAAATGATCGATGTTGATGCCTTATCAATTCCCTCTTATCGATCCGATTCCTTATCGATTCTCTTATCGATTCCAGATGCTAAGATGCTTGGTATTTACAAACCGTTTGCCCAATCCAGAAGCGGAAAAAACGGGCTTGTTCGTCAGATTATGAAGTTTCCAACGGTACCTGCATGCATCACCAGTGCTGACTGCAACATCCCAAAATGGCGGGCGAAAGACGAGAGAAATTCGTCTGTAAATGTATTCCTCACGTCCCAGATCGAAAATATGCAGAAAATAAACCGTTCGCTCGATCTAAGGTCTGTAAAAACAATTAATTCTACGCCTCTTACTACTTTCGGCAAGCTTTGAATGAATTAAAACTACCCCGGTTTCGCGTATCAACAAATCCGTGATTCCGTGATGATCATGAACATCGCTCTTAGTCTCGTCTTTTTTACATGAAGCCGTTTCCTCGTCTTTTTTGTGAAATGCAGCCAAGCCTTGGAGCGCTTCTTTCTTTCAGACATTCTGTTCCTTTTCTCTCCAATTACGTCATGCGTTTGGATTCGCTGAGCCAGGCATCGATAAGAGGAACCGGTTTTCAAAGAGGGATTCGATTCCCTACTCCTATGAGAAGACAAAGTAATAGCAGCA
>OMKK01085858.1:7451-19761 GCA_900302305.1 Polymixia japonica
CACACACACACACACACACACACACACACACACACACACACACACACACACACACACACACACACCTCTGCCATTAAGTAATCAGAATTATGCAAATTTTGGCTAGAGAGACAGAAAATGTTTGCACAACAAAAGACAAAGTGAAACAGTAATTTCTTTCTAATGTTTTATTCCCAGTTATGTATATTTAGGAAAAGAACATGTACTCAACATGTCAACAACACTTTGGATGGACATTTAGACTATTAAGTATTATCTTTAATTATGTTTAAGTATGTCATTAAGTGATAAACAACCGCAGCATACAGCCTAACAACACAGCAGCTTGTATCTGACAGTGTTACTGGTTGTGAAACACTCCACCACGGTCTAAACCTTCACTCTGCTCTCTGTACTCTGCTCTGGAGGTTACAGGTCACAGGTTACAGGTCACAGGTCACAGGTTACAGGTCACAGGTTACAGGTCACAGGTCACAGGTTACAGGTCACAGGTTACAGGTCACAGGTCACAGGTTACAGGTTACAGGTCACAGGTTACAGGTTACAGGTTACAGGCTACAGGTCACAGGTCACAGGTTTCTTTGCCTGCATTTGCATATCAGACATCGACTGGCTTTCGGATTTGTCCCTGTCCCATCTATCTTGCCCGGGGTACGTTTGAATCTCAGATTTTAGGGCAGTGCACAGACTCTCTAGTGACAAGCTTTGCACAGATACAAGTCAGTATAGTCAAGGTCTTTTAAGGGACATAAACATAAGAAAAACACATTTTTAAGTGGAGGGGGACTTTAAATTCAAGCACTGGACCATTTTGAACTCTTAAGTTCATGTGCGGTGCTGAACTGTAATGCTGTACAGTATGTGAATCCCATTTGTCTAACAGGGTTTGTATGAGAGTATAGAGGCTCCTCCTACAGGAGAGGCTTTGCTTTAACTCTGGTGCGTAACGCCCGGGACACACCGGCTGCCTGACAGACCCTGTCTGACACATCTTCATACACGGTGGCAATTCAAGGTGGTTTACAAAGATTAAAAGGCAGTTTATGAAAGAGAGGCAATTGATACATAAATAGACTATAAGAAAAGACAACTTATTTATAAGAACAATAAATAAATACATAGTGGTGTAGATAAAAACTAGATTTAAAATAAGTTTAACATTTTTTAAAGAAGTCAGATAACTAAAAGCATCCATGAACAGTGTGGTTTTGAGTCCTGATTCAGACGTTTCGAGGGTTCGGCTACTTTTAACATCGACAGGGAGTCTGGTCCAGAGATGTGCAGCGTAGTGACTAAAGGTTGAGTTTAGCCCTGGCGCTGGACACCGCTAGCAGCCCACTCCCACTTGACCTGAGAGTCCTGGCAGGACTGTACTCCTCAAACACATCTGTCATGTATTTACTCCATGTATCGGTTTATAAACAAGCAGCACGGCCTTAAATTCAGTTCTGTGTCTGACAGGAAGCCAGTGTAGTGACTTAAGAATCGGGGTGATGTGGTCTGACCTTTTAGTCCCTGTAAGAACTCTAGCAGCTGCATTCTGAATAAGATGAAGCTTTTTGGCGGGACTGCAACAGCGCTATAAACGCTAATGTCTGTCACTGACTGACTCACTGACTGACTGACTGACTGAGTGATGAAGTTACACCATTCGTTGTTTGGAGTCACGTGATTCCGATGATGCACGTAATTCAGATGGAGGGCAGGAAGTGAAAAGCAGAATGGAGTAGATGGAGGAAAGCCCGTACTGTGCTAGTTTAGCATGGATGTATTATAAGAACTGGCCTTGCTATTATTGTATTATAAGAATCAGCCTTCCTTCCAATTCCTTCCAGTGGCCACTTGTGGTATTGCAGCACAAATTCCCCTGTGGCCCAAAAAGCATTTTCCCCATAAACTACTAAGTTTGGCAGAAAGTAGTCACAAATAAAAGAGCTTCACCTTCAGATTTTTGCACTATTTTATTTTTTACTTTTACATAATTAAATACAATTTGGTATTTAACAGTGACTTTAAAAAAATAAATATATTTAAACAAGTAAAATTGAAAAGCTTAAGTGGTGCAAAGTGGTATAAGGCGATGGAAGACTTAAATGATCAAAGACAAAATATCAGTGTAAAAAAAGGCCAAATCAACACATTTTATTTGATATGCTCCACTATAAATAAGTTAATAGGGAATAAAGTCCTGACAGGCACAAATTGGAGGGACAGGGCTCGTCACTTTAGGAGAAGACAGTGTTGCATTGAAGGGTAGGCTTGTAATAGTTGAATACGCTCAGCCATGGATGTATAATAAAACCTTATAATACAAACTCCAATCCTGAATGTAGCATATAGCTGTGGAGAACAGTGACAAATAGACAGAAGTTAAGTAATAACACAGGAAATTATGCATAACTAACGTTATAGCACTGCACAACAAAGACCATATGAATATGCTTTTAACTATAAAAAGGTAAGAAATTATTTGTAAAGGCCTAGTAATAACTTTATCTGCCAAGTTGTATGATATGTATATATACAGGATCCATCTTTCATAAAAAAAAGCACAAAAGACAGTTCAAATTAAAACTTCTTGCTCGGTTATGACTGATTGTGGATAATCCAACGTGACATTAGGCTACAATAGTTTCTGAATAATGACTCGTTTTCCCTGTAACATCACAAACAAATTAACGGTCAACATGAATTAACCACGATATCAGCGATTTTATCATTTAATACCATCTTACTTTTCAGAGCATTATCTTCATTGTTGGTTGCTGTTGCCATTTGTATAAATACATCCATGGTTTCAAACTTAGTCCAAGCAAGTCCCTTAGAAGTCCGCTAGCGTAGCGTTCATGAACGAGCAGTTGCCAGATCCAGGTTCGCTCGTCCACATAGACCAGCTGGGCCGGAGGCATGATGGGATTAACACTACTGCGTATGTAGAGTAACGACTTCATTTAGCAACATGTAGCTATAGATTATCTATAGATTTAGGTTACTTTGTGCGGTGGTGTTTCAAGATTCATGTAACGTAATCTATGGTAATCTTGGCTATCTATCTTTATGTAACGTTTAGCTTGTCATCTAAGCAGTGGTGTAGTGCAGGATATACAGAGTACACCTGCTTATGCTTCAGTCTGCATAATCATAATATTTTTTTAGGAAATGCGATACTTTTACTTTCTACCTTTCTAAAAGCTATGTGGATGTTTTTTTATTTTTTATTATTTGTTTACATAAAACTGTTATCAATAGGACCTTTAAAACTGTAACTGCACAGATGAAGACATCCATTTTGGTTGGTTATTACATGATGTGCCTTATTATTACATTTTCATCATAAAAGAAGTGCAACTCCCGCATTTTGTAATAACCACCACAATATGTAATAATTTATTACAAAATGCAGGGAAATTTATTACAAATTGCATTCAAGCTGTTTATTACAAAATACAGCAGATTATTATAAAATGTGGGTGTTATTACATAATGCAGTGTTATTACATACCTTGGCCTGCTGTAAAGCCAGTCAGATATTTGAAGTCCTCAAGCACAATGCCTAAATATACCTCTAAGAAAATTACAACCCACTATCTTACCAATCATTGTATTCTTTAACGTAAACTTACTTGGCGAAGATCTGCTGAGCCCATGTTCTTCTTGAAGCACCATGAACCCCTGCTTCACATTCGTACACAAACATAATTCACGCCTGGGAACTGCCCAGAACAACCACTGTCTTCTGTTGTTGGCCACTGAGCAGCTCCACTAAAACAGCTGGGGGTTAAGCACCATGCTCAAGAGCCCCCTTTCCACCCAAAGTTCCCAGAACTTGTACTACCCAGAACTACTTTTCAAGGAACTAAAAGGTTCCTTCAGCCCATTGTTAGCCATGTTTCCCCTGCAGGAACTTTCCCCAGAAGATTAGGCAAGCCCCACCCCCAAAGTTCCTGCATTTTGGAAAAGTACTACCCCCCCCGAACAGGGGCTTCTTGGTTCCTGCTTTTTGTTCCTGATAACTTAATTTAGACCCTGGTTCCTGCAGTGGGAATGCAGTGAGTAGTTCCGGGGGGAAAGTTCCTGCAGTGGAAAAGAATTTAAGGGAGGGTTTCCCAGGTTTCCCAGCCTGGATGGGGATTTTAAACTTGGACCTTTAGGTCACAAGCTCACTTCTCTAACTTGTAGATCTGTGATCTATCTTTTATGTGTTTGTTCTGTTTGTGACAATGGAGCTGGGCAACACATAAACATCGTGAATAACATAATATGTGTAACAAAAAAGATATAATAAATACTATTGGTCATACATTTCAATAAAATTACTCTAAACTGCCTCGACGAGTCACATGACTCATCATGACATCAACCAAACCAGGAAGAGTCTCTTCTGTGGAAATGTTTAGTCTTTCAACAGTCTCTTTCCACTGAGCTTTAGAAACAAATAAGTGTGGAGTTGCTGGACTTTGAAAAACAAAACAAAACAACAAGCGGCTCAGGAATAAGAATTCAGTAAGTATTTTACGACACCTGATCTTGGCTTGAGGGAGGAGAGGCCATAGAGAGACGGGGCTGGGTGACGGGCGGATCCCAGGCCGGGTGCAGCAGAGAGTTGGCAGGAAGGACAAGAGAAGGATGGGACTGACAAGAGGAGCCTGACTTTTATCACCTAGCTTGGAGATCTACACTCACTCAGGAACAGCAGCACCGGCACATTATGTCCTGAACTCATTCAGTCAACGTTTTATACTCCATTCATTCACTCTCCAAATGAGAAATCTGCATATCACATTTTTGATGAATCACACAAACACACGTGCAAATACTTGCTCAGATACTGCAGCTTTTTTTCACGATTTCTTGAGCATGACCTCTTGCTCTCCTCGCTTTTCTTCCACCCCTTCTTTCTCTCTCTTTCTCTCTCCCCCTCCTCCTTTCTGTCTGTCTCTGTCCAACGTCTGTCTGTCTCATACAAGGCAGGACAATGGCGATGAGTCATTCAAGCCAGTAATCTTGATTACATAAATGTGGCTCCTCAGAAGTGTTCGCTTCAAACAGGCAGGCAGACGCAGACACACACACACACACACACACACAGCTGGTGTCCAAACACAGCGTCAAGCTTCACCATGACGGCAGGTCCCAACAGTGTCAGCACCACAAACTTACAAACCAAGATTCCCAAGAGGCATCTCATCTGTGTAACTTTATCCCCAAACAACTTTACACACATTGCATCAGATTTAGTCCAGAATTGCATTACTTTCTTTAATATAGGCAGGTATTTGTTTGTGTTAGCTAATTGTTTATATTTTGATGTATTGGACATGAGATTTAGTTCTGAAATTGATTAAATCTGTGGCCTCCAACCATGTGCAATCAAGAGCCAAGAGTTAATGAAATGAGCCTGTATAGTATTTGGTTGGAATGAAACCCTGTATAGACTCGGCCCTCCATGTCACATTACTGAAGGACGCAGGATTAGATTACCGTTTGTACAACTACTTTTTGTTTATTCTGGGGACTGGCTGGTTTACATCACCTCTTTGATGTTTACTGCTGCCATCTAGTGTCTATACAGCTACATTACACTAGATTAAACAGGAAGTGTACAGTATTATACCATCACACATAAAGATTTGGATTCAAGATTGATTATAGCTCATAGGTCACTGAGTTTTGCAAAGATACCGAAGGCTGTGAAATCACAGAGGCAGTTGGGTAGACAAGCTGCCCGTCATCCCCTACTCTACTATGTACATGCCCTGTTGGTATTAGGGAGGTTTCTTAATTTGGAAATTGATAAAATTTCACGACTTTAACTCAAGTCCATCCCTCATTACATGGAGGATTTGTAGAGTTCTTAGGTGAAGAGTTTCAGGGTGTTCCAAAACAACAGGCATCTTTCAGCAATGGACTTTGGAAACAAACAGCAGTCTTTGTCCTTTGGACTTCAAAGGACTACCTTTGTTTTTTAATTTTTCCTACTCAGTATTCATTAACTTAAATGAGAGTAATCAAGACTTAAAGGTGTGACGGCAGCCAATTTATTTATAGACCTCTGTTCAATGACTTTCAAACTGTAGTGTAGTTTGTAAGTTCTTCCTGTTTTTAATCTCCATATCAGTTCAACTACACATCTGTGCGAGCTGAAGGTGAATAAACACAAATATCTTGATATGATGCTTGCATTTTCTGTGCCCGTCAGTTGACAAATGCATACCAGTCCACTGCAGTCTATGCATAGTCTAATCATAATACATCACATTTGACTGCTGCATGTCTCTTAAAAATACATTTTTGTCTTCAAAATATCTGTGTGTGCAATCTACTGTATGCGTGTGTGTGTTTTTCCTACCGGCAGTCACTATCTGGACAGTCCATGGGTACTTGGTCATCAATGCCTGGTAGGATCTCCACAGGCCTGCCATTCTCCCTCCTATGGAACACACACACACACACACACACTGTGATGTGCATCTCAAACACACACACGCGCACACTGTGATGTGCATCTCAAACACACACACACACACTGTGATGTGCATCTCAAACACACACACTGTGATGTGCATCTCAAACACACACACACACTGTGATGTGCACCTCAAACACACAGTGATGTGCATCTCAAACACACACACACAGTGATGTGCATCTCAAACAAACACACACACACACACACACACACACACACACAGTGATGTGCATCTCAAACACACACACACTATGATGTGCATCTCAAACCCAGACATGACATGTGACTCAAATCAAAAGGTCGTGCTGATGTCACGCGTAGCCTACCGTTCACCACTATGCTTTCTATTATAGCTTATTGCATCAGATAAACGTGTTCATTGACTGGGTTGTAACTACTGGTCTGCTGGGTGTCAACAATGGCTTCAAAGTAAAACAAAGTTATTTAACAGCCACGGCAGCGTTGCCTCTGCAATGCATTCATGATTTAAAACTATGCAACAAATGTAATCTACCAATGTTTATGCCTATACATTAATACCAGTGTGGTTTAGCAGTGTTGCTAAGAAGTCAATTACAAGCCACTTCACATAGACACTGATGGTCAAGTTAGTCAGTGCAAAGCATCAATCTGTCAATCACTTTTTCTACAGATATTTCAAGATTCAGGAAACATTGCAGAAGACCGTCAATTCAAGACTACTTTGCATTTACAAATTAACACTTATTATGACCATTAATGACAAACCTTGTGAAATAGTTGTATGCCTTCCCCAGCTCGTGATCCAACTGACTGTGGACTACGTCACTGACTACGTCACTTCCACTGTAAACAATGAAGAGGATGAACGACACCGCCCTCTGGTGGTCGGACCGAAGGACTACAGGCGCAAACGGACAAACACGCACATCCTCTAAAACAAATTCACCAATTCATATTTTATTGTTTCAACATGGAATTATTACTATTACCTTCTGTTCCTGCATTTAAGGATTTAGGACAACCCTTGCATATACAGAAAAAGCAATCAAGTAGACTGTACTTTCAAAATGTAAAGACAACATAAAACCAAGGCAAATTTTAAGCACAAAATGTAACAATGTTTTATAAAAAACAGCATTTGATGTTAGGAAACCAGTTACCTTCCAGTACAAACAAAAATGGTTTATATGGGATAATACATCCAGGCAAAAGAAACAATGCATAAGCGTTGCTATGACTTAGAATCTTTGATTGACGGACACATTAAGACTAACATGCCCTGGATAGTGGACATGTGGCATGAATATTTCACAATACTGGTACACATTTAGTGCTGTCCATGTTGATTAATTTCTCTGCAAGCGAATGGCATGATTTGGATACACTGTGCGCAAAAAAATGTATAATGAAACCTCCATCTCCAATTAGCACACACATACAATCCCTGAATGTGGTTTTATAATGTTGTACTTTTAAAGGCAAAAAGGCATTGTAAGTTGGATGGAGCCATTACAAATGCACGTTGAACCAAACTGGCCATGATGAGTATGTGGTCAAAACAATTACAATAAAAGACAAACTCTTAAAACAGGTCTAGTCAAGTTATAACCTCGGCTTTTCTGTATTGCTACACTTCAGATCACAGTCCTTATGAAACATGGGTGTCAGTTTTTAATGGAAAACATTTAAATACAAAAACGGTAGGAACATATAAAACACGTTTAAAAAAATCTGAATTCAAGTATTTAACCCAGATAAATGGTTGTTATGTAAAACAAACTTGTGGAGAATAGGAATCCTGTGAGCAGCAACAAACGCTACCACAGCATCGATAAGAAGCCCCATATAGGTCAACTTCTGTCTTGTAACTAGATCAATTCATCCTCAGAATAAAAAACAAAAAACAAAACAAATCTGTGTAAAAGGTTTATGAGAATCTTGAATGTATTTTTATCATCAGAACTATCATCATGCTAATGCAATTTAAAGCTGCTCTGTGTGGTATTCTGTATCTACAGATAGCGAAGGGGAATTACAAGCCGTTTCAGTTCAAAACAAGCTGGACTCCCTGCAGCACCTCTGCATCACTCCTCTCACCTCAACACACTGGCCAACCTGCAGTGGCAGACTTGTTGTATCATATCTCACTGAACCTTCGCATAGCAGACTTATGTTCAACATAAAATAACAGAAATGTCACACATAGCAGCTTTCAGGGCTAATTTAGGGAATTTTTCTTTCTTTCTTTCTCAAACCAT
The DNA here is from genome assembly GCA_900302305.1 of Polymixia japonica. Lineage (NCBI taxonomy): Eukaryota > Metazoa > Chordata > Actinopteri > Polymixiiformes > Polymixiidae > Polymixia > Polymixia japonica. The sequence continues at coordinate 16,161 of OMKK01085858.1, forward strand.
CTCCTGTCAACTTAAAACTTGTAAACTTGAAGTTAACAACTTTTAAACGTTTAAAATTGTACTGCTGTGGTAGCCTATTATAATAAAATATTAAAACAGGGAAGACAAATAAGGCAATGAACAAAAAAAGAGAGAAAATAAAACCAAATGGCTCCACTCAGTTCTCTCTCTCCACCATGTAGCAATGTCGTCCCTTTTAGAGAATATTGCCTGAGACGTTTCACAGCGTAGGCATCAGTACATGAGCACAGCACCAGGTATCCATGAAGCTGTGATACGCTAATTAGAGCAATGCACTCAAAGCAAACAAAATATACAGCAACTAGCTAACCCACTGACCCACTATACCCTACAACCCTTTCTTAATTATTCCTTTCATACATCTGATGTTTTTAAATAATACTTCCAATAGATACTTTCAGTCTTTTAAATTAAACTGGGCCAACTGATTTCCCATTGATTCTTACAGAGAAAGAAAGTCTCTGTGCATACGTTTTCATTGCAGTAGATAGTTTTAACCATGCCTTGACCAAAGAGGTAACTATAATTCACTTGGCATTATAAAAGCCAGATAAGACTAAACAACGGTCTGCCATTGACATGCTGCTAAATAACACTACGGGTCCCATCTAGAGGTGAACTAAAGTTAGGCTCCCAGATGAAGGTAAAAACCAACACTGGACTAAATTCTGGAAAAAGGTGACAATAAGTCTAGGCTTTGTCAATAAAGGAACAGTACTTATATTTAAATGCTTCAACATTGGTTATCTTCCTCTGCAAACATGAGTCACAACCTGCAGCATCATTAACAAATGACAAGGATCATTATTGGCAACATCAACATCATCAACGTCATCAAGTATTTCAATGGGTAACTCCACTCTCAGATCCCCTTCACGTCATTGGCTTAGACTGGATCAATGTTGCAAAGCTGTCTTTGGGACGTCTATCCAACATGTTGAAGATTCCCCCGCTAAGGTGACAGGGGGGTACGTAGCATGTTGACTAGTAAACGACCTCTGATCACAGACGGCCTTCACCCACGAGTGGAAAAACACCCAGTTACTTGTGATACGGTGGTCATCCGTTATCCAAGTTATTATTCATTGTTACTATTCCTTTGTTTTGTTTAATTTATCCCATTTATTTAATTAGTTGTTAGAATAATGATTATTGTACTCACTGTAGTAGTCCAATAAACATTTTATTAATAAAGAATCTGTCTCCTTGCGGTTTGTGCCAGATGACAGATAGAGTCCCTACTGTCGAGTCAAAAAGTCACGCAAATTCAGATTAAGACTGATTTAAGTATTGGTTATGTTTCCCTTGTTGCAAGGGCGGAGCCCCCGAGGTAATCTAACATTAAGACTTTACACATACCTTACATTATATTAGAGTGTAACAGACAGATGGCACAAACAAAGGACCAGCACACGGAATTCAACCGCTCGGTTTCCTGACAAACGGAATTGCTTATTAAACTCCTGATGATTTAGTGCTCTGAGCTGCCATGAACTCGAACGGCGACGTGCATCTCATTTTGAACGGAAAGATTTATTCTGCCAAATGTCTATTCAAGTTTCTGTTGCCTTGAATAGAAATCGCACTGATTAAATAGTAAACCCCAGTAAAACTCAGTTACCACTGGTTTGAATCGGCAGACCAACTAGGGAAACTATTTGTATGGAATCATCCCTTTGAGGGAGGATGGCAAGAAACCACAACAGTGAGGGGAGGAGACTCTTCTGCTCTTGGAGCCTTGTCATGACATTCATTTAGTTGAGGCATGGCTAAGTGCTTGTATGATCCCTCCCTCCATCCGTCACGTCTCTCCTCCACCTCTAGTAATCCATCCCCTCATCGCTTTCATACCATTCCGACGGAGTGTCTGTCCCAAAGTAGCGGTCTCCGAAATTACCTGGAGAATAGGACACATGGGAAGAGAGAGGAGAAGAGAGGAGAATGATGTGGAAATAGGAGATACGGGAGGAAGGAGTGAAGGTGAAGAGAAGGAGAAAAAGAAGGAAGAAAAGAGGGTGTAAGTCATTTACTCCTGATTAATAAACGTCTTCCCTGCTTGAACGGTGACAGATGCTCCACCGGCAAAAAATGACAGCGATTCGACAAACCGCGAACAGCTAAGCAGACACACATGATTCATAACGGATACGACTGACTCGGCATCCAAGCCGCCCGACGCCGCGCGGCCTGACCTCACGGAGGCCGTCCGCGACGCCAGGCCTGACCTCACGGAGGCCGTCCGCGACGCCAGGCCTGACCTCACGGAGGCCGTCCGCGACGCCAGGCCTGACCTCACGGAGGCCGTCCGCGACGCCAGGCCTGACCTCACGGAGGCCGTCCGCGACGCCAGGCCCTCTGAGCTCATCGATGGTGTGAGAGATGGAGAAGCCTAAAAGGGCGAGAGGGCCGGAGGGAGGAGCCTGGGGCCAGGTTTGGAAAGAGCGTCTCGCTAGCGGGTTGGTGAACGGGACAGAGACGTGAGGAAGGAGCAGCGGAAGGGACAGCGATGGAGAGAAGGGTGTTGGAGGAAACCAGAGACAGAGGGTGGAAGAACAGGGAAGTGTTTCTCTTTGGATAAGTAATAAATTCCTTATATATGCCAAATGATGTCGCCCCATAAATTAATGTCACAAGACGTTACAGGAACCCAGAACTTGGGTTATGAAAAGCAGGTCGTATGGGGTTAGTTTGAAGAAGATTGATCGGATTACTGAACGTTCTCCTCTGCAGACAATTAAAGGGACCCTCTGGTTGGGTGCTGGGTCAGCCGGTGAACAAGGGTGAACAAGGGTGACGATAAGGGGAATAAAGAGAGAGATTTCCGTCTCACCGATGCCTGGTATGATGTGGAACTGGTCGTTGACCTCCTTGTCTACAGCGGTGGTGATGATGCGGACCTTCGGGAAGGCGTAGGCCACAGAGTGGACCCCCATCTCAGCCATCAGCAGGGACAACAAGAAGATCTTATCCTCCGGTACATCGTGGTCCTTTACAGAGGGATATATGTCGGGAGGGACAGCAAGAGAGAGAGAGAGAGAGACAATTAGGAGATGGAAGTAACAATGGTTCCTGAATATCATTGACAGAAGAACGTAGAAACAGACAGCGGGAGAGAAAGGGAGACAGGGACAGACATCTGAGAACTACCCTTGTGCCCTCCTCCAAAAAAATGACGTTCGACACCTTCGTGGCCTAAAATGTACACGCCCAAACAACTGCTATTAAATCATCATACATCAATATTTCTTTCTGATTTTTTTTACATAGATCTCTTAAACCACTTCAAACCTACGCAAAACTACCAAACATTAAATCATTTTCAGTAATTTAACCCTTTAAATGTCAGTTTAATTATTTGAATGACTCATTTTTTATTACAAAAAAACACAAAAAATGATTTTATTTCCATATAATAAATATTAGGCGGATGGGGCTTCGGTGGTGATTAGAGTCTTGGATATGTCAAAGATTAGCAACAAAATTGATTTGATTGCATTAGTATTTTTTATGTAATTCCCTCTGGACACCTTCGTGGCCAAAAATTCCCCATTGACTTCCATTGAAACCACATTATTTTCAC
>OMKK01085861.1:0-14221 GCA_900302305.1 Polymixia japonica
TAAGCCATTTTCTACAACGTTAAAATGAGCAGGGTCTGGATCCATGATTCTGATTGGCTAGTAAGCGTCACGTGACCTCCATTTTGCGGGGTAAATCACACGATATATCCCGCTTGGGACCGCATTTTTCTGTATCAATGCGCCTTCCAATCAATCTCATTACACGGAGCTATATTCTGTCGTGGATGAATATTCTACAATTTATTCTACAATCGTAAATAAATGATTGCATTTCACAACTATGTGTCTTTTTTTAATAATATCTAGTAGTCTAACTGTTGTAGAAAAGCAATTAACCCCTCGAGGAAGGGGTAAATGGGTGGATTTACGCCCGCTTGTAAGTCTAAATCCGCTGGCCGACTATACAAGCGGGCGTAAATCCACCCATTTACCCCTTCCTCTTGGGGTTAATTGCTTTAATGTGGTAGGCCACACCCACATGTACCAATCACAACTAAACTTAGCATTTTGACTAATAATTGGCCCATGAGCATGTGCACCAAAAATCGTGAAATTTGGTCAATCGCATAAAGAGAAACACATTTTTAGTATTTGCGGCGTCCCCTATTGCTACACGTTTCAGTCCTTCTAGCCAACACGTGCACCAAGTATTGTGATGATTGGACAAATCAATATCGATGAATTATGGCCGATATGTATACCAAGTTTCATATCAATCGGACGTACAGTGTAGGAGTTATGGCCTTAATTATAGCGCCCCCATTAGGCCAATCTGGGAAGAAAATTTGAGAAGAATTTGCACTGAAACATCTATGTGTTGGCAAAATCTCACGTCATGTACCATCACACAGGAAGTTGCTGTACAAAATCTGAAGAAGGATACTAATAAACCAGCACAAAAACAAAAGGGTTTCAGCCCTACAGGCTTGACGAAAACACACAAAAAACCACACACTGGAACCACGGTACCATGTGACTAGCCAGCTCTATTCACCCCACAGTAGATGCACTGTCACCCCCCCCCCACATCGCTCTGTTCCTCTTCTGCATTCTGGAATCACGAGGCTGGAAAAATCAGGATGTTCCTCTGCTCTGTCATTAATTCTTCTGTGTATCCCGCATCGGTACAAAATGTGTGATGCTAGACAAAAGTTTTTGCAGTGTAAACGGAAGTTTAGATCTGAAGTTAGGCTACGTTTTAGCACGTCTCTACTATTAAACTCCATCGTAACCGCGCGGCCGTGTGACGTCACAGCGGGGTGTTTTTGCTAACTCAATGCGGTTTCATAAAAATACAAGACAAAACAGCACAATGGGTTTGTGTTTTAGGATAGATTTTTCACACCTTTTAAAAAGTGTAACAAGCAAATTCAATAATAATGTATAATAATAATAATAATAATGCCTTTATTTTATATAGCGCCTTTCTAAATACCCAAGGTCGCTTTACATACACACACACAGTGACACACAGTGACACACAGTGAGGCAATCTGAGTCCTGGGATTTGAGAAGCGGCTCTTAATTCAGGCCAGCGTCCTCCCATGATCCGGAGATCCACCTCGACACATTAACACACTACATCGACATCAATCCATCCATCCAGACACACATACTCACACACACATTCATACCTGCATGTCTTTGGACGTATGACATACCTTGAGGCATTGGGACTAATCACTCCCTGGATAGTGATGGTCCTTCCAGGGTAAAGTCCACCACCGATGATGCTCTTGTAGGGAACAACCTTTATACAAAAGTAACAGTATACAATAAACGAATACCGGTAACAAAGCAACAATGATCAGTACCATACAAATTCATTCTTAACACCTCCTTGCCTGTAGGGGCAAATCTGTGATGTAACATGGGTGCAGAGATGAAACCCTGTCCTCCACTGTATATCTATTACCGTGCAGGTTATGCCTGGTCAGTGATTTCTCATAGGAAGGGAAGGAAGGATGCTGCAGGTTGTAGAAGTATCATGAATGCCAACCAAAAGGCTTTTCAGCAGATACTCACAGGAACTGCTGGTGTGAATCCTGGTTGTGATGGGAATCCTGGTGCAGAAGGAAACCCTGGCTGTGCGGCGTAGGCTAGTTGTGGAGCGAACGCAAGTTGAGCAGGAAACGATGGTTGTGGAGTAAACTAAATATGAAAAGAAACTGCTCAACTCCAAAATACAAAATACTTTTCAGGTCAGAAAAACATAAGTATTGGCAGCATGGTGATTTATTAAGGAGATGTTTTTTTAATTAATATAATGACGGCCAATGGCAGCAGTTTCCGTGTCGTTACCATAGAACAAGGCTGATGTACCATCTGCTAACATGGAGGGGGAAGGAAATATGATCTATACTGCAGCCAGCCACCAGGGGGTGAAACTGATCGTGATGTATATGTTTACACACACACACACACACACACACAGACACACACTTGAGCAACTAACAAATTAATTCTTAAAGCTCTAATCAACTAAAATTGCGTATACATCTGATGAACTATGTGTTAGCTAGGATTCACTTCCTGTTGCCGGTAGGTGGTGCTACACAAGTGGGTCATTAATGCAGCAATATATTTAGTGGACGTTGCCTAATGTATATGCATTTCATGAATGTAGGACATTGCACAAAGGAGTTAAACATCACTTCCTGTGTCCACTATGTGGACAAGCTTCATAATTTAGCATCGCAAAGGTCTTTAGATGTCACCGACCAAATTTGAAGTCGCTCTGTTTAATTCTCTAGGAGGAGTTCGTTAAAGTACAATGCCGGCAAATGGCAAAAAACTTGTACAGTAGATTAAAAATGGCTGACTTCCTGTTGGGCCTAGGGTGTGGCTCCAAGAGGCTTTTCTCTAAGTCAACATAAGCCTACCAAATTTCATACATCTACATCAAAGGTAAAGGCGGCTTTGACTTTGAAAAATTGTAGGGGTGCCAAATTGCCACACCCATGCCCAAGACCCATATCAGATATCTACGTTTGCCACGACTGAGGCATGTGCAAAATTCTGTGAGTTTTCGAGCACCCCAAGCACCTCAAAAATGCTAAAAGGCATTAGGGGGCGCTATCGAGCCAGCGTGCCATGCCCAAACCCAATCGAACATCGGATCGAAGCATTTCCTAGTTGGAACATGGGTGCAAAGTTTTGTGAGTTTGTGTGCTTGTTAAAGGCCTCAAACACGTGTTCGTAAAATTGAAAATGGCGGATGAAATCCAATATGGCTGACTTCCTGTGGGGTGAAAAAAAAAAAAAAAAAATGCCTTAGATCCTTCATCATAAGGGCAATGATCCCACCGAATTTCATGAACATCGGAGAAACTTCATCCCGAACATGGAGTGCGTGTGGGGGCGTCCGAACCCAACCACTACAGAAATTTGTCATTTTCGCCGGGTCTAATGTGTCGAATGTGTGAGTTTTCGAGCATCCTAAAGCCCTCAAAAAAGGATGTTTGGCGGAGAATAATAATAATCCCTACAAAAACAATAGTGTCCTCGCACTTCGTGCCAGAGGGCACCATTGGGGCCCTGGCACTCTCGTGCTCGGGCCCTAATAAAGAAACAATAAATAGTGAGGATAACAGTAGTGTGCTAGCTAGCCCACTAATTAAAAGACCTGCAGTTTCTGCAATGATTTTGTTCTTAGTCAAGGTTGACTGGATATTCAACTATCTTCCATTTGTTTTAATCACCCAGTCACTTGTTATCATAGTCTCTTTGGATAAATTCTTAGATTTCTAACTTTTAAAATAAAGTCAGGACGAGCAAAGGAGAGCCCACAACTGCTGTGAATGTGTATCTCATTAGCTTCAGTTTAAAGTCCTGGTTCTTAGAAATAAAAATAGCTATGTCCCAATTCAGGGGCCAGGTCCTTCGAAGGCTGCATTTCAAGACCGAATATGTCATAGTGGGTCATGAAGGTTGTCCCATTTCAAAGGCTCCTCTAAATGCGACCTAAAAATGCAGCCTTCTTTTGCCAGAAGTTTGAGGATACATGGTCTTCAGTATCCCAAAATGCATTGCACCTTGGTAACCTCAAATTTTACTACGTTAGCTGCTAACTTTTGTAAATTACTTTTGTAAATTAATCTTGTAAGTTAGCAGCTAACTAGCAGTGACCGGGAGCAGTTTTGGGCAGGAACGCATTACTTGTAAAGAGTTACAGTAATATTATTATTTTTTTCAGTGTAAAGGTTTAAAATTTGAAATTCAGTAAATATATTACCGTTACTAATGCCAGTAACGCTCCGTTACCTTTACAATTTGGGGTCAGCGTGCTCGCTGTCTTACCGGGATTAATGGAGGGTTGATATCAGTGTGGTCTCTGTGATCAGCTGCTCCGGAGGAGGAGAAATGCAACTCAGTAATGCAACGAGTCGGTAACTCGGTAATGCGAGTCATGTTGTAGTTTAGCTGGCTTGCTAATGTTAGCCACGGGTATCCCTACATTCAGGAGTCAACTAACACTAGTTAGTTTAGTTCAGAATTGGAGGGTGTGTGAATCTTCTGCAGTGCTGTGTACAGTCACTGAGGCTATGCTAACGCTAGCTGCTGGATGGTGAGTAAATCCTTACAAAATCCTGCCTGCTTGTTAAATCACAAATGTCTCATTTTCTATTTCTACATGTGTTAAATACAAAAGATACAGCGTGTGGCTGTGGAGGATTTTGAGTTGTTTAAAGGAAACTGACGGAGCTGCGTAACAAAAGTAAAGTACGTTACTTTTGCTGCTGAGTAACCTTTACGATGAGTAATATGTAGTCAGTAATTAATTACAATTTTCAAGTAACTTGCCCAACACTGACTGGGAATAACAGCTGTTTTGGTCTCATGAGGGTATGGGGGGACCTGGCTACGACAGTCTCAGTCTCATTTGGAGGAGTTAGCACAGATCCAGCCTAGCCTTCTGTCCTCTGTAGGACACACCTACGGAGGACGCATCCTTCAAAGGACCTGGCCGCTGAATCGGGACACAGCTAATGAGAGTCTGCTTTTGAATGTACCCAAAAGATAGATGCAGTCATTCTGTAGTAATTATTTCACAGCAACCTGTTCAGGTAGGTAGGCATAGAAGGACACATAGCTTTGCATTTAGTCCTCAGCTTCAAATAAAATTCTAAAATATATACTTTGGCTTGTTGACAGGTTAACTGGTTCTGGATATATCCCCTAAGTATTGCTCAGGAGAGCTACCCCTCAATGACACCTCTTCCTTGATACTTGATACCTCTTCCTTGATACTTGATACCATTCAAGAGAGGCACTCTTGGCACATCTCATTGATTCCAAGAAGATTTGGCCTGATGCTGAAAGCCAAGACACATCTGTCTATAGCAGGATGGCTCTCTGCACATGTGAAATGTTCTCACCTAGAACCTACCTTCCAGCAAGTGAGACTGTTAAGACATCCCAGTTTTACAATGGTTGGGCTGCCATACCAAAATAGGTATGCTGCAGTGTGCAGGCCCTTTTCAGTTCCCATAATCAATTATGGGAACAACACTTTAAAACTCAATTTTGGGATCTAATCCTAATTAATACCAATGGATGACAATGTTTTTTGTTTTTTTCGTTTCAACAATATCCCACCTCAACTTCACTTCCCTCTTCACAGTTCTATCTTATTCCAGGCCTTTGACCCAGGGCCATGCAGATAAGGTCAGCTGTTCACAGTGATGGTAGACTGCTGGAGGGATGTTAAAGGAATGCTCCAGTAGCTGGCTATGCTGTGTGGAATTGATATTGATCTAGTGTGTTCAGTTCAGTCTAGTGTATCAGTCACAGCTGATCCTGGCTTTCATCTCTGCCAGACAAGGCTTAATCAGAGGCTGATCTGTGAATTAAATGTATGTAATTAATGTGAATTAAATGTTAATACCCATTGTAAATGTAGCATGGTAGATAATAGCATGTACTATGCTACTCCCTGAAGATTTATTGATCAAACAGGATCTGCTACCTTCCAGGAGCAGCGGAGTGTAGCCATGAATCCTCACTACAGCCATAGTTCACTTTATTTTACAGAGCGAACCTGCATGCGTGACAGGGAATTGAACACTTTCATTAATTAAATTCTGATACACAGCATGCGTGTCCAATTGTAAAGCGTGAGTTGTTAAATCTAATGATTGCCACTAAATTATTTGTTTGTGTGTGTGCTCATGTACCATGCATGTGTGCTTGTGCATGCAGTGAGTGACTTCGCAGTCAGAGGGTATAACATTTATCAGACATGGTGTGGCTCGCTCTAACTACTGCTGTCTAGAAACATATAAGCCAACGGCTGCCTTGGCTGCAATACAAAAACAGCAGCAGTTCTCTCAGAGGTCTGCCAAAGTTTTACAAATTTATTTTTTCACCATTCAACTCTCCAATATAAAGCACTATAAGAAACTAGCCGTTGTCCACCACGCAGACTATTTTCTATCTGCCACTCTTTTAATAAGTTGAGTCTGGTGATGTTTCATTGTGCGTTAGCTCTGCTCCCAGGAAATAATATTACATTTAACGTAGCAACATTCAATCTGCTACGTTAAATTAAATAAATGTAATCTAATCAACCAATGATCTATCAGTGGAAGGTGAGGCCAGCGTCTCAGACACAGTTACAGTTAATACAACCCAGCCCGCAGTGTGGTGTTCTGCTTTGTGTCACACTGAATGGAGGGCTCCAGGTGTGGCTAAACATACAGCCGTGATTTAGCACTTCTCCGGCAGCCAGGTGCTAATTTCACTAACAATAGAGCTGTGACGTCACCTTGCTAGGGGCCATCTCCAGCTTCTCATCACCAATTAGACGGCAGGACCCAGGCATCGCCTCGCTTTTGAGCCTGACTTGTAAATGCTCTTTTTATTTAAGGCATTCTCTTTGTCTAGCTAATCAAAGATGTCTCTTGTTTGAAACGCAGGTGAATAAAATAGAGGGTGGGATGATGGATGGTCGAATGAAGAGGAGAAAGTGAAAGCGGTGGAGCCTCCTGTTTAATTCATGGATTCAGGTTTGACAATGAGTTTTGAGAGGCTGGGGGGGCGTGGTGAACGATATGTTATCATATTCTGCTGTCATCTGTCGTGACAAACCCTGAAAATTGTTAGTAAACAAAGAGAATACAAAGTCAGGGTTTAATTTTTAGAAGCACACAAAGGATATTTCCCATATCTGTTACAGCCATTACAAGCTATTCGTTACAGTAATACACCTATGTATTGGGGTGTCTAGCTTAGCAGAGGAATAGGGCAGTGCTTTATCTGCATTTGCAAAAGAATGATGGCAGGAATCTGGCCAATGGCAAATCTTTTCCAGTTTCGTTGCTGATCTGTCTTCCAAAGTGTCAACTGCATCTGTTGCTGTAGTCTGAGGTTGTATTGCAAGGACAGGCGAAGTGCTATCTGCAGTCTCACCAGCTCAGGGTTGTACGTTTGTGAAATAATGGCACAAATGGCGGGGAAGGATGAAAAAATAAAGAATATGCCATGCACCTGATAGCAACATAGTTGAGAAGTCTATTCAGGACCCACCTTGAACAGACTTCAGCATAACAGACTTCAGGGAAATTATAAGAATTCTGTAATGACAAGGTTGATATAATTATGCAGACACTCTGCAATAATTCACTGTTACAATATAAATAGTTCAAAATGTGATTATACTAATGTGAAGTAGAAAATCTGAACGCCCAATATATCCAAATATATTTATTATTTTTGGCCTTTTGGTTTCTTTTTGCATAATACACCTTGGACTCAGAGGGGCAAGGTAAGCCTCTAATCAACTATTCATGAAATAATAGAGCACTCAATTAGCCAATTAGAGTCAAGGCCAAGCACTGGTAACTGTGTTGAATGCGTCTCTTGTTTAACAGCAGAATTGTGGACCGGATGATTTTTTTGAGAGCTATCTTGTAGGATTATGACAATGAAAAAATCAGAGGCTGATGAAAGACTGGGACTGACTGGCAGAAAAAAAGGAGACAGCTAAAAGTATCAGAATTAGTGTGAAGTTAGTGTAATTAGTGTGATGTTTAAACTCCTCATTACCTTTCAATTTATTTCCAAAATCCCACTGAGACTGCAGATGATTGCCAATTCACTTCTACTTTAGAGATGGTTTATGCTGTGTATCAGTTGGGATACTTATCTTTAATCAACATATGATGAGATCTTAAAATAATCTGTTACATTGCTAAATCTGTTACATTTGAAATGTATTTGTATGTAAATGCATTTTCTCTCCACATCATTTGCTTTCAATAGGTGAATCTAAGTATTGTTGATGTATTACTTCTCTCTGACCAGACCTTTATAAAACAATCTGGCTTTGGTCTGATAATCAGAATTCCAATCTTTTCTTTTGCCATTAAAAGTGAGATTGCTTGCAGTACAAAAATATTATTCTTTCGATTTACTATAGTGTATAGGCTGAAACGGAAACACAAATGCAATAAGATGTGACTTGTTTGGGTAACAAAGTCAACAATAAGCCCTGGCTTGTCTGGAAGTAAATTGACTGAAATGTGAGTAAGGATTCAAATTATTGAAAAAGAGCTTTCTTCAAAAAAAACAATTGAATTTTTCTGCCTCCCCTTGAAGTGGCTGCGTTCAACTGTAACTGTTCAAAGAAATGGAAATGGACAGGCAGGAAAACTACTGTGGAAATACTTAGCCCCTGTTGGTGCAATCCTTTGAAATTTCAAAGGATAAAACCCATGAACAAGAGAGGAGAAGAGAAGAGAAGAGAAGAGAAGAGAAGAAAAGAAATAGGCTATATAAAATGAAAGTAAGAAAACTACCCTTTTCCAGTTCTTCAGCTAGATGATGGTGATGTCTCCATTGTGGTATCCTATTTGTGACAATGGAAAAAAATCTATATATAATACGCTATAATAACAATAATTCCTCTCTCAGTATTTTATCTCCAAAACTGATATAATTTAGCACCAGGGAGGTGACTATTGATTAAAAATCAATACTGTTTTAAAGGGTCACAACAATGTCTGGAAGCGTATGCTGCATCATCGGTGGATGAGCCACTGCCAAGCTTCTGATCAACCTCCCCTCACAGATAAACATGATAATTTAGTCAGCAACATAAATCCATGAATTTGCTGCCAAATAATACAAGATACAAGCCAGAAAACATACTTTATACTCCACAAACATATTTTTACAGTATGCTTTTGTCAGCAACAGAATGCAGGGACTGTTGAATTCTCTCAGACTTGCCTTTCACATCAACACATCAACCTTTGCTGACATAATACATGTGCTTTACACTAGGGGGCGACATAGACCCTTCCTAGGTAAAATAGATCAGTATATGATGTCATTGTGCGCTATGAATGACGCAAGTTCATGTTTTCTGACTGGGTTGAAATTAATAATGGCAGCAACTCATTTGGCCATTGGTAAGGAAAAAGCACATCATTATAGTGACTGCCTGTACTTTACTGTGGGCTTCACAGAATACTATCAAATAATTTTGTTGTTGGTGACAGCTGTTTGCATTCATGAGAAATCAAATTACATGCTTCTGAAGATTGATTGACATGTCCATTCCAACATTCTTGTACGGTGTGACTTTAAATGCTTACTAGAGCACTGGAGTTGGTGGTCTGGTGGTATAATTGAAAAGTATTTTAGTAGAATGTGGGTCACATTACTGGGTTGTATCCTCAGGGAAGCACATTGTAACAGGAGAGAAAGAGAGAGAGAGAGTGAGAAAGAGAGAGGGCGAGAGAGAGAAAGAGGGAGTATTGAGTATATGTGGCTATTGTTGCAATATGGATTACAGGATCAATCAACCGCAGCTGACCAGAAGTCAGGGAACTGGACTTTTACACTGTATTATAAAGCCATGATATGATATTGTGGTGGAGTGTATGGATGTGTCAGACAATCAATAACCAATTTATTTGACGCTGATGGATGGGTAAAGGGTTCAGATGGTGCACTCTCTTCTTGCCGTTAACAAAATATACCTGACCTTAGAGGTTTGTGGGAGCATTTCTATTTCTGTACGGTCTATCCAAACCTCTTCCATTTGTTTTGTAAGAAAGCATTCTGGTGGACTGCAATATCAAAAGACAGTAATAAACGAGGTTAATCATCACATGGTAATATCTTTGCCAGGCAATCTGCCTTGCTACAGGCATGCCTGGGTTGCCATAACAACAGCTGCTGCTATATCTGTCACAGCTGTGGGTCTCAGCTAGCCGACAGAAGGCCTGGTAGACATCTCTCTCTCTCTCTCTCTCTGTCTTTCTCACTATCTCTTTAGCAATACCTTTGCCCTTTCTTCAGTCTCTCCGTCATGCTGTTGACCCATCTACTACTTATTTTGATCATTTCAGCTCCAAATGAAGGAAATTTGCTCCAGGAAGTTCCTGACAGAAGGGCAGTTGACAGTTGGAGCTGTGAACTCGGTGTTCGCTACAGTACAGTCAGTGTCATCTCAGTAGTCACTGCCCTATTCAGCGGCGTTACGTAGTAGTGTTAGGCCCCGGTGCAAACACAAAGTGTGGGGCCTTAACCCCACCCCCCCTACCCCGTACCGCGGTCAAGATGATAACGACACACAAACAACACACCGCCGAGTCGCATATCACAAACAACACACACCACCAGATGTAACCCATTCGCAGGTCGTAGATAATGGTCGATGGGCCCCCTGGCCCTGCTGGGCCCCCTGGCCGTGCTGGGCCCGGTGCAGGCAGTGCGTGTGGTCCTGCTACACTGATGTACAAGACGTATCCAGTAAAATTAATGTTGGTGTTGTGTGCTGTGAATGTTAGACGTGATGTACACAGGAGACGTAAGGCGAGTGCTGGCTGTGGAATGCATCGTATTTAATCAATCAAAGCAGCTCACTCACACAGGATATATATATATTAATATTAATGTGTAATAGACATAACAGAACATATTTTGCATCACACAATACACAATATATTTTCTACAGTGTTGTACTATAGAAATAGGCACATATTTAGTCTCAATAGCAATGCTACTGTAGATGCAGAACAACACCAGCAAGAGACAAGGCATTATGTTAGAGAATAAGGGTTTTAGGGTGCGGTTAGACACAGTAAGACTCAAACCCCAGAATTTACTTTTAGGAAAGGTAAATATCTCAAGATGACCTCAGTTCAACTGAAAATACAGTATTATCTGTTAATGTATATTAAATGTTATGGTTGACATAGGATGACAATGACATGCTAAACAAGAAGAAAAGCACATCCATACAGTATAAAAGCTATACAATCCATTTTATGTAAAAAGAGGTCAACAAGATATTGGTCAAATACAAATACAACTTTGACCCATAATCTCAGCATTGTTTATCAAAAGAGTAAGAATAAACTAAACATAACAAAACAAAACAAAAGATAACTTTAGCAGACAATAAAGTACTATAGAACAGCAGTATTTGAAAAACCTTGACAACAATAAGCCAGTTTTCTCCCTTGGTCTCTATTTGTAAAGTCTACAAAAAGATAGTTTATAGATTACAGATGCAGCAGTAACTATGAAGAAAGAGTTCAATGGATTTCCAGAGATCCAGAAGTGTGGCTAGTATTTCTTTTGTAGGTGGCAAACACCTGACACTGACAAAGTTCTGTAACGCTCTTTGTAGCATAAGTACCTGATCCTGGATGCCTGGTACAAAGGTGTGTGAAGTGAGAGGAGATAAATCGAGGGCTTTGACATTTTGGCTAGCTCATCACATCTCACAGCCAGTACACAGGGGCTGGCAGGAGTCCATGATGCAGTCAGAGAGTTCTGATAACTTCCTTGAAATGTTCCATTCCGCCTGGAGACAGGAGGGTTCTTAAATGTGTCACATGATATTGAAGTGCCATCAAGATTTGGTCAGTACCTAAAACGGAAGGCATTTTTTTCTCATTCAACGTGCAATGATCTATATAGTGAATAACCAATACCATCAACGTATGTGCAACAATAAAGAATATTTAAGATCAAGAGTAATTCATACAAACATAAATTCAACTTTATCCTTGTAGTTAGTACTTCTCATAACAAATAAGTACTTTGTAGAGGGAAAAAGACTACATTAAATGGAGAGAGACTGATGGAGAATAAGTAAGTATGCCAAATATGACAACGGGAACAAGAAAAGACAAAAAGAGAGTGTCGAAGCACAAGAGTGAACTACAGCGCTGCACAGCTAAGAGCTACGGCACAAACAATGACTTGAAAGAGAATGATTTCTTTGGATAGGATCAGACTGAGATCGAATCACATGTAAAATACCGTGTCAGTGACAACTTTTATTCGGTAACTGGAGCAGCCGGGGTGTCTTTGTGCTCAGAGGGAACGGCTAGGTAGTTTGTCCTGCGGACAGATTGATAGAAACACAAAGGCATGTCTAAAACCCAGGGTAGGCCCCAGGGCAGTATTCTCTACCGGCACCTGTGCTTTTGAGATGACATAGGAGAGTTTTATTAGTAAACATTACCTACTGCCCTACAGGCACAGAATTTTTGAGTCAACAAAGTCATCAGGATGAGATCACAGACCAGACTCTACATTCTTTGGAGAGTAGATTTTGTTCACAGATGTTGGTTAAATTGGCCTAAGACATAGAAATCACACCACTGCTTTTAATTATATATAAGACATATAAATCACATCACTACTCGTAATTAAGTGCAGTCCCCATTCATATCTATTAAAACAAAAAAATCTAGCTAAATGTACAATTATTAGTATTAATAATGAATCATTGTGGGATACCACTGTAATAGCTCTTACTGAAAACCTTTGCTAGAACTTTGTGTTTTAATAGATATGAATGGGGACTGCACTTAATTAAGAGCAGTGATGTGATTTATGTCATATGTATAATAGCTATATAATAATAACTATAGCTATTTAATAATAACTATCCCATATACAATTTACTTTACTGATATTCTACAATGGCACTTTAGTACACTGTTTAATCATTGTGGGATGATTAGTGAAATGAGAGTAAGACCTTGACCGTTGACTGTAATTGTGTGTTTTTTATGTTGCATAAAATAAATTGCACCACTGGCCATTGCGGACATTAACATTTCTAGTGACTAGCTGTGTGTTGTCATACAGGTCAATAACATCTGTCAACTGACTACAATCCATTAACTCTGGCAGCTACAGGGACTGATTAAGACTCATAAACATTGGATCACTGATGGTTAAACTTAATGTGGCGCTCCATGATTTGGCCTTGGATCATTGAACTTTACTTTGGTGCTGACAGCAAAGTGCAAGGTTATTGTTATTTAAAAAGCATTTATGAGCATTGTCCTCATTACTTAAGAGAACCACCAAATGCTGTGTCTAACATACCATGTCCTGTTTATTTTTTTATTTATTAAATAATCTCACTTTTTCAAATTTTCACTTACTTTTCCAATTGGAGAGAGGATTAAAGGGGTTTACTTTTTCTGTTCTGTTTAACCAATATCATAATGTCCAACCATACATACAAAACTGTAACAGTACAGTATATAAATGAATGACAATGTATGGAAAGTGTTGTTAATGCACTGTACTGTAAGCACTATGAATGCTCTGCGCTGGACCATAGTATGCTATTTATTAATCATCATAGCTTTGCACTATGAATAATGCATGGATTTAAACCCTTATGTCTGACAAACCACCATGACTGGATCAGCATGTGCTCTGTACTGTCCAGGAATGTATTGTTAAGATTGCTTGTCCAGAATTTCCCATCTCTGATTGACTGGCCTAGTCAGCACCGCCCCTGCCCAGTGGGAGCTGACTGCACAGCTATATTGAGGTCTTTGTCAGCGCAAAGAAGGTGAGGCAAAAATTCATTTTACCATGGAGCTGCAAATCCAGGATGTGAAATGTCTGTTTAGAAAAGAAATGACAGGAGGAGTCAGCAGTGCTCAGAATTGCCCAGACCTGCCAGAAGGCCTTAGTGAAAAGACAGATTACAGTCGCAGGAGTTACTAACTGAAGCAGCTTAGACTAAATTCTCTCTCTCTTTCTCTCTCTCTCTCTCTCTGTCTCTCTCTCTCTCTGTCTGTCTGTCTGTCTGTCTCTCTCTCTCTCCCTCTCTCGCTCTCTATCTCTCTCTCTCTCTCTGTCTGTCTCGCTCTGTGTGTGTGTGTGTGTGTGTGTGTGTGTGTGTGTGCGTATAGAGTGTGTCTATGTTCAGTGGGGGGGCGAAAAAAACACATGAAAAGAGTTGCGAGAGTGAAAGATAAAATAAAAT
>OMKK01085869.1:0-22044 GCA_900302305.1 Polymixia japonica
GCCCGGTGGGGGGGCAGGGGGTGTGTGGCAGACGCAGCGCCCTACTGAAACCCCCCCGGCTAGCGCGACACGCAGCTGAACGCGACGCTCACGCGCGCGTTGTCTCGTGACGCGGTCGCCGGGCGCGTTGAACCTCCGACGAACCTTGTTTCCCCGTGTTCCGGGGATCGACGCGGGTTTAAGAAACAAAGGAAGAACAGGCTCAGTAGCTGACGTGCAGCGTATCATCAACCTCCGTCCCAGTGCTCCTCGGCAAACGGGGCTTAGAGGAGCTGGAACAGACGAAAAGGAGGCCACCTGTACAGCGCTTTCCCTTAGGATATGAGGAAAAAAAATAGGAACGGATGCCAGAAATATGTCTCTGGAGAAGGTTTTGATTGTGTGTGTGTGTGTGTGTGTGCATGCTTATATCTGCGTGCACATGTAGTGTTTGACAGATACGGATTGTGAGGGTTTATGCTGTATCAGTGCAGAAGCCAAGCCTCGGCCTATGCAGAAGGCACGCTCCGGCTAACACACGTTCAGGTAGAACTGCTCCCCTTAAACCCCTTTGAAGTAAAGGCAGTACTGAAAACGATATGTGCAGAGATGGGAAGGAGGCAAAGGAAAAAGAATATCGAGGCGCCGGCATCACCTGGAGAACCTGTGGGACGCAGAGGAGCGAGGAGTAGAGAGAGTAAGCGAGATAGAGCGAGAGAGAGAGAGTAAGCGAGATAGAGCGAGAGAGAGAGTAAGCGAGATAGAGCGAGAGAGAGAGAGAGAGATTGAGAGACACAGACACAGCGAGAGACCGCGCGCAGGAACACACTCTGGGAGTAGAAAAGGCAAAAAGGCATCTTTGCATATGAGAACACTCCTAAACTTCGCAGTATGAAAGGCAGGAGTAGGAAGGCAGGGACACAAAAGAATATTCACAATGTCTGGGAGAGAGAAAAAAAAAAAAGACGAAGAAGACAATGTTTCTTCTGCCTCTCCTCCTCTCTGCCTGGGTAGAGTCTCGGCACGTTGATCAGGGTTTAACGTCTGAAGATGCATTGGCAGCTGTTGACAGAGTTTGTGATGGTAGTCACAGTTATTCCATAGAGAGAGAGAGACAGAGAGAGAGAGAGAGAGAGAGGCATTGAGGAGATGTCAGCTCCCCTCAACTGTTTTCTAGCTGACTCTGTTAACTGTGTTTACTCTTTCAACATTGACTTTCAAAGCTACGTGGCGCTGAACTTTCCTGTCACCTCAAATGTACCATTGTTTAGGTGCTTTAACTTATTTTTTCCTCAAATGATCTTTATTGTTCGTAATAGCACATTCATTCAGTATAATACGTTCAGAAAAAAAAAAAAGTTCTGATTCATTTTTTTGCATCAACCTTTGCCAAAAACACAAAAATAAATTTCAACGTAACGTCAACGGCATGGTTTTTAGTTAAGAACTCAGTTACTCAAATTTTAAGATTTGAGTGAGATTTTAAACGTCCCTCTTTAGAAGATTTGAGACCACCTTGTCAATCGCTGGGCTGCATGCGAGAACAATGAAGTCCATCTGTATTCCAGAGACGTGGAAGTAGAATAAAAGGAACATATCGCTGCATATCAGCTAGTTCCTACAAAGATCTGCAAGGCCATTAGCTTGACTGACAGACAATTAAGAAGAAAAAAAAAAAGCAACACGCCAAGCTTTTTACACATTAACAGACGACAAAAGCCTCGCCTGCAGTAGCACGGACAGAAACCTGGTACTTCGACTCCAATCCCCATCATCACTGGGTTCTGTTTCAGGTTAAATGCATTGGACTCTACTACACAAGGCCCTATTCCCCCCGGGAAGGCGAGCACTGTATGTGTTGATAACAATGTTGGGAAGGCTGTGATCATTCCCAATTTTCATCCAAAGCTTCTGAGCCGGGATCGCTGGGAAACTTCAAGCGCGCCCGCAAGAGCGCGGAGAAAAAGATGAGAGCCGAGAAAAAGCAACTGATTTCCATCAAAACAGATTGTCAAACCAGATGGGGACTATTCCAGAACTGGGGCAGGGTGGATGGGGAGGGACTTTGATTGGGCAAATCTCAACACAAACCAGACACTAGCACCAAGACAAAATAGATTTTCGAAGCGTTCTGCTGCTCCTCTCTCATGTAACTCTAAATGGTTTTAAATAATTCTGAATTAGATTTTACTCAGTATACTGAATATTAAAGCATTCAACGTGCTGGAAGTCAACGTGGAGTTGTACAGTTTACAATAGACTGTATATATTTGTGCTTTGTTGGGAAAATTCCACAGTTGCAGTCCCGGGGCCAGAGATGATTATTATGCTTACTTTCCTGGATAGAGGTCTGACCTTTCAACCCTTGGCATAATATAACCAGTTTACCAATAATAAGCCTGTGTGTGTGTGTGTGTGTGTGTGTGTGTGTGTGTGTGTTCTGCGTGTACGCGTGCGATTGTGTGTATATTTCAATAATTTGTCCTGTGGATCGTCATTGCTCCTGCTGCAATTCTGCATGCTTTGACCATTATCACGGTGCCTCTGGCAACACCTGCGCAAACCTAATCAGTATGCCGGCATTGATCCCACACAAGGTCCTCCCCGACGTTGATCTAACGCATCCTTTAAACATGTTATCTGAGCCAATGCACACTCAAACCTCCAACAAGTAGCTCTGTCAGCCCCAGAGCACACAGAGGAGCAGCGTCAGGGTCATTGTACATCAAAAGTAATTCATTTGAACAAAATGTAATTTATTTTATCACAACTTGTTACTAATTTTAGAAGCGATATTTTATTACTTTACTTATTACTCCTTTGTCACTTTATATTATTGTACTTTACTACTATTCTGTTGCACTGCCAGAACTGGGGACTGGATCCTCTTACCTTAAAAAAAAAAAGAAAAAAATCAAGATACCTCTCATCTGTGTGTTTCTATGTGAATGATCAGGAAATCCAAATGACATTTAAATCCAAGGTTTTTGTCATGCTTTCCCTCAAACAAAGCCGAAGTAGAGATACTAAGACTTCCACTGAGTGAAAATCCTTCTGCCATTTTTATCTTGATTAGCTAAATATAGCCTGCATCAGCTGAATGAAGTGCATAACATTGCTGTAATGCGTTACCACCCTACACTGTTGATGAGTGATGCGTACAGGATTACAGCAAGCTAGCTACAAAAAAATGGGATTGTAATAGGTCACAGTTAGTTTACACAGTAATTCAATTAAGGGCACTAAAACAATATTAACTTGCTATATAGGTTACTCAAATACATGTTTAAAGAAACATGACTAGGTCAAAACCTGGTGGCTGGACCGCGTACGATCAATGTGCGAAACTGTGGCCAAGAGCCTTGTAGCTGGAGGGCTTTTACTATGAAACGGATGCATCGGCCAATGGGGAAACTCCAACACTCTGCCGATCAATGGTGTAACTTCATCACTCAGTCAGTGAGTCAGTCAGTCAGTCAGTCAGTGAGTGACTGACAGACATTTGCGCTTATAGGGCTGGCCCCGCTGTTGTTGCGGTCCAGCCAAAAATAGTTTATATTGTGAGATTAAAAACCTGATAAGAGTTTAATTTGTTTTGACACTGGTTGATGATAATATTTCACCACTCAATTTACAGCCGTAAATTGGAATAAACTGTTATTCTAAGATATGTTCTATGGATTTCGTAGGCAAAGTGCCCCAAAAAAATGAACGACAATGAGAATACTGATTTTGAGTGTTCTAGTGGACCAACGTTAGGGAGGTCCAGTCATTCATACGGATCACATTTTCAAAGTGACTTTCCCACCCTGCTCATTCCCTTCTCCGGCGAGGACGACGCCTTGTCAGGCGGTGGGAAACAAGGGTGATTATCGACGGAGGGATGCATTTCTATTCTCACTGCAGAGGATTGATCGCCGATCAACCTCAACCCTCCAGCTTACCGAAGAGTTCTCTCTCTCTCTTTTTTTTTTTTTGCCCATAAACATGCCTGTAGCACTCCTCAAGGTCCCCGGTGATGCCCCAGGCTGTGGAGGAATTCTGGTGAACACACACTTAATTCAATCTTTCCACCAAGCCTCCTCAACCACATGTTTATGATATGATGAGCTTGACATACTCAGGCTTTTAGTTCCTCATGCATAGAGACATTGATCTAACCTGCAGCAACCAACAACTTATCAATAATGGAATTTTCAAAAAGGAGCGTATAGGCGATGAGCAGAGTCATGAATTCCGCGTCCCATCAAGAGATATGACGCTACGGGAATATATAGTTTGCCTATCGAAGCCGTTTTATTGGGGAATACGGGCCCTGATACGGTGCCCCCTTTAAATCCTCCCTTTTGTCCGTACACTTATTGCACCACTGAGTATACTGTACAGCAGCATTCCTGGAGCTGGGGGTCAGGACCTACAATGTGTCACCAAATTGGCCCCCACACGAGAAGAGCGCTTGTATATTTTAATGAGTTCCAGGATAAGAATATACTTCTCCATTAGAGTCCCAAGCCGAAAAGATTCATTACGCTGCTCTGTAGATTCTGTTATATAATATATTTATATATTTCGTACGGTATTACTCATCTTACAGACCGTTGTCTCAAATCCCGCAAATAGGTGCGAGAGTCATGCAAGAATTATTCAAGATGGCGCTGACGTAACCCGTAGTGAATATACTGCGATGGAATGATTTTCAGCTAATGTCTGAAATTAAACTTAACATCAACCACCAGTCCAGCACAATAGTTTATTGAGTTAAGAAAATCATAAAAGCCTAAACACAGGTGTCTACAAAGCGCTTCTTTTACTAATAAAACGTTGAAACGTCATGTCATTCCTTATCTCAACACGTCTCATATATTTGTTCTGTTACACTGTGTGATGTCTACAGTTTCAGTGACTGTGCAAGAGCTGCAAACGCCTCTAATTCAGCGTGTTGGTTTACTATCTCGTTGGTCACTGAACAACTATCAGCAAGACTTCGGCAGGTAGGTAAATCATCGGTTACTTCTAAATGAACATAGAAAATATGCTCAAGGTAATAAATAAAACCCCAGTGATGTATTAGCGCCACAAACTGACAACCAATCAAAAGAGTTTCCTCTAATAACAATGCATTTTGTTGGTGACAATCATTTAATGCACGTAGATAGCTGATATAGTAGATAACCAGTATAGTAGATAAGTATATAGCTTTTATATTTATGGTTGATTTATGATTTACAGATGACAGAGGAAAACAATTATCAGCCTTTACACTACACAGATATACACAATATGAATGGTACGCAATACCTCGTACCCCTAACCCTCAGGATGTTGGTTATCATTGTGTCTCCTACTATATTACAAGTGATGGATTTCATACTTTGACCACGACTTATATCAGAGCTTAGCGTCATCATATCTTGCTATATGGAAGGACGACTACTGTCTACGGTTGATCTAGTAAGAGGTGTGGAGGAATACTGCCTCACCACCCTCTACTAGTGCAGAACAACTGACCATTCCCAATTTCATGTAGTTATGGGACCTCTGCCTGTCCGCAAAGAGTCAAGGATATCCTTTCAGCTTTTATTCACTTGAAAAATGAAATGAACAGATAAGCAGGAAACTATGAATTTAAATCCGGTCAACATTTCCAAACTTTAGAGTAGCGATGACTGGAGGACTGCCAGAGAAGTGCTCCTGTTTTATATAAATATTTGACGTTCTTTTGGCGGTTTTGCCTTTTTAGCTGTTGACAATTGTATTATTTTGTTTCTGTGTTTATTTCTCTTCCCTTTTGTTTTTGTCGTGTATTGTGTTGTTTTTGTCGTGTATTTATTTCGGGTATTTTCAACATATTCCCAGCGCTCTCTTCTCAATATTCTCAAAAAGAATTTCCCTGTCAAAGTAAACGTGCCAATTCAAATGAAAATAATAAAAAATAAATAAAAAGGTAGGTTTAATAGGTGACACCTAGTTTGTATTCTTGCTCGGTCTGCCCAGAAAACCAAAACTCTTGACCTAGTCGGTTTCCTTAGCAATGGCAGGCGACAGTTTACTGTCAGTTACAGAGGCAATAATTCTTTCTATTATTCTATAAACATACCATGACCAGAACCCAGTCCTATACTCGTAAAAAAAAAAAATCCTATTGCCTCTGTTGCACTGCGTGCCAATGTGTACGTACGTATGTATGTGTCTGTGTGTGTGTGTGCTTGTATTTCCTCCGCATCTGCCGTTGTCCAAAGGATTCACAACTCCCATATCAGCGAGTGTGTTTTGTCATCCGCCCAGGCTGGTTGTGCTGAGGCGCTGGTTTTCCCATTCTAATGAATGTAGTTAAACTGGTTAGGCGCTGGGTCTGGGACGCTTTCTCTCAGGCTCGCTGTGCCTGAATCTAATGTGTAGACAGATGATGTATTGGAACCATCACATCAAGGAGTGGTTCATATGAGCCCGGGTTCCCTGGCTCTGCGTAGCCTACTGTCTCAGCGCTGGGGGTGCTGGGAGGGCTGGGAGCGCTGGGCTCGGACGGGGGTGTATTTTCTTTGGGGAATTGCGTGTTTCAGCAGTATGGATATTGCAGGCAGTGGCAGAAGGAATAAACAGACTTTCTCTGTCTTTTTCCTCTCCCTGCCTTTCCTTCAGGGATAGGCCTGTTCACAGAGGCGGTTCTGTGACTGATGTTTGTCTGTGTTATGCGTCTATTTATTTGTTTGGCAAACAAATGCATTATTAACAAGCCAACCGCCACATGTTATCCTCTCGGTGTAGCCTCCCGTTCGCTTGGTTGTCTTCCCATTCGAGTGTAAATTAGGTAGGTCAGCGCACAACCTTTACCACAATGGCAGCGTCTCGGGTAAAATTGTTGCACGCCATAACCCTGTTACAGCGTTTGATGTGTTTGAAGAAAAAAAAAAAAAGATATTCCATTGCGTGAAAGTACTTTGCTCAGGTAAAGGAAAAGAGCGCAGGTGGTTATGTCTCACGCAGGTTATGTCTCTTTGGCTTTGCCGACGAAAACGCTGCCGTTACCAAGGGCCATGAAATTAGCTGAGCTCGTTTAGAGGGAAACCTATGGAAATAGGTTTTTAGAAAGGATATAAAGGGTTGGCCCATTAAAGCCGCTGATAAATCCTGACATTCGGTGTGCATTTCTGTTTAACTTGCTGCTACATTAGATATTACACTGAGTGGGCCCCTAAGCATCATTTCAGACCCAAAAGGAACTGCCTGTAGGTTTGCCTGGGACCAGTCTGAATAGAAATAGTGCTGTGATAGGGCTTATTCACAAACCGCAATCACACTTAAGGCAATGTCAGTCCTTACTGGGACTGGAACTGGGAGAACACGAGTGAATTGCAAAAGAAACCATTTTTGTGGAGATTTTTGCATGCATATCAATGTAGTTTGCTCATCAGCAATCACAAAACAGCTTGAAAAAAGGCTGTTGTCTCTCTAACGGCAGTGTCGGTCTCTCGAACGAAATACGCCGCGGAACAGATGCAACGGAACAATGCTGCCGGCGTTTGAAAGACAACATTTACCGGCGGAAAACAAAATGCAAAAACTTTGTTTCATCTGTCAAAGGTCCGGTCAGGCTTTAAAGAGCCGTTAAAGAGATAATTACTGAATCCGAGTCTGAGAGCTACACGGTACAGAACTCAGGTTGCATGGCTGTGCTCAGGTCCCAAAGGTAGTTAGCGCAGCATATTGCTCAAAGAACATGCTAACTATTGAATTCTTAAAGTGTAACTACACCCCCAGGTCTGACTACGCCCACTGCGTGGTTTTGAAAAATGCTAAAAAGTGGGCAAGGGGCTGAGAGGAGGGGCTGAGGGGGCGGGGAACTACGTTGATGTGTGTATTTCTCTCTGCCCTTTTTTTTAAATATTTATTTTATTTTATTTAGTTTTAATAGAAATTTCATGACGTAGAGTAGTACCACAACGGTTGACTCCGTCTCAGCATTGGCCTGGCAAGGTTCTGGCTGATTTAAAACAGTAGATGGCGTGTTGATCCACATTCAACCCACGAAATGCCGATTTTGTGGATTGATGTGTTTTATCGTAGCACACGTCATATAGTTTAGTTCACAGCTCAAAAAAACACGTTTAAGTGTACAGCGCCTCTTTAAACTACGGGCCTATTTCTGATGGGTCCCTATGTGACAAGAGTAACGTTGTGTTTTCACAAGCACTTCGTGAGTCTCAGATTGAGAGAGTAAAATTCTCATTTGGGTCTCAAAAGCAGCACTGAATCTCGCTGACAGAGGAGCCTCAGCCTCTTCTCTAACAACACCTGTATCCAAAGCCGCAATTCTTCAGATTTTAAGTGACTATTTGGGACTATTATTGTATGGGTATGAAATCTCCCACTTCATTATCATGGCACTTTATACATTCTGTTTTGTAAACATATCAACTTTATTCTATTATTATATAAGGAAAGCTAATGAATTAAAACGGCAGGTATCAGTCTGGAGCTTAATCAGTAATGAGAACAGCACAGAGACTTTGCGGTCTGGTTTTCAGTTTAAGGAACCAGGAAGAGGCAGGAAGACTAGCAGCAGGTCTTTAGCAGCAACATGTAAAGGTTAAGTTTAAACTCCTTCTTTTTTTTCAGTCACGTTTTTTGACTCACTGCAAATAGATGATAAATATGCAAGGACCGCTCTGATGAAAGAGGGAAGATGGCATTTCTCTTGTTTGCACAAATGATGAAATCCATTCCCCTTGTTAACTAGGAAAAAAATGTAGGAAAATGACACTTTACCTGCCAATCATCATCCTTGTTCAAATTTAACGAATTACCCGCTCAAGATATGCAAGGCAATATAATTAAATGTTTATATACTGAGGAACTAAAACACTGAGATGAGTCTCATAGAAGTGTTGATCATCAGATGGCAGCTTTCAAGTCGACACCAAAAGACTTTATATCTTACTACTGAAATTGATTTAATGTTGTTTTTCTACAGTTTGAAAATATGTTTATGTGTTTGTAATATGAGCCACTTTGTTCAAGGATGAATGAACAGGAATTAAAATTGTCTCTCTCTGATGTGTGTGTGGGTGTGTGTGTGTGTGTGTGTTTAATTGTGTATATGTGTTTACACACTAAAACCACCAGATTAATGAATAACTGGCATCCTCTTTGAGGGTCTGAAACCAAGGATGACATCCCTCTGAAGACTCTATCACATACTGTAATTTAGATGCTAATGCATAGGGGACTGCTGTAGCTTCTGCTGTGAAGGCCTACGATGACGGCAGTCCATCTTACCGGGTGTGCTGTATCACAGAGCAATATGAATAAAGACACCAGTCCTCAAAGGAGTCTCACAAAGACTTAATCTTTCAAGAGACCAATGAAGAACAAAGATGTCTCTAAGAAACTAAAAGGTCATATTAGCACAGAGCTTTTTTAATGGCAACTACCAATTTTATAATTCTCTCTGAGGCCCACAAAGCACGGTAGAATGCCATCTGTGCTTCCATAAAAGTACTCACCATATTGGGGAATAGATTGTACTTTTGTAGTTTGGGTGCAGACACATGGTGGGTTTATACTCCAATATTGTTGATAAATGTTGAAAATCCTGTATCCGTTGCTATAAACACCAAACTCTACCAAATAGACTTTGGTATATAACTGTACCAGGGTTTGGGTCATTACATGTTTTGTTACATCAGAGACTAACACTTGTACATGAGCATGTCTGGTCACGAGTAGCAGTTTCAAGATATTAAAAATACTTTTTTTGTTTAAGGGGGAGGGGGGCTGTCAGACTTTTAACTACCCCCTCCCCCAGTTAAACAATCCCTTTAATCTTAAATCGAGAATGAGCTTGTTCGTGGTGATGAAGATGATGGTACAATTAACTGAATATGATGCTGAAATCAAAAATTATTTTATTTCATTTGTCGTTTGAGCTGTTTGCTGATTACTTGTTTGACATACTATCTCAATTAGCAAAATAGATAATTTTTTAATAGGCTTTTCATTGCAGTATGGGCACAATTAGCAGTTTATAGGCCGAGTTAATACACTGTCCAAATCATGCTGATTTGCTGGCAGTTGCTAGTGCTCTGTGCAGTCCTAGTGCTGGCATCAGCACGTCCTCCTGCTTTGTTCTCAGATGATGTATTTTCCACAGAAGATGAAGGCATTACAAAATGGTTGCAAATATCCACATGGAAGAAGCGAGAGCAAGAAAACCGAAAGTTCCAGATGCTCACATGGTATGGTATTGATAATTAGAAATGCAAATGTTTTCCTATCGCAACAGCTGTTGGTATTCATTGTTGATCCAGATGAGCAAACAACAAATTTGATCCATTTTCTTGTGTTTGTGTATCAGACTGCTCAGACACAGTACAGTAATAGGATATGAGTATAAGGATTTAACAGTACAAAGATTACCATTAAGTGTTCTTGCAGAGTGGACCATGTCACCTTGTCTAGATTATTCATGAGCCAAGTATTGTTTTGCAAACAATTATTTAGATATTAATGGATTTTAATGGATCTCTGTGCTTAGAATGGGACTTTTCACTGCTCAATGACATTTCCTCATTCTAAGGATCAGATTTCATGCTACACAAACACCCAACTGGTCTTCATCCATTTACTGGGGGAGCTTTCGAGTTTGACTTTGCGGACTCCATACCTTTTAGTGCAAAAAAGTTTCTTTCACTCTTTTGATAACTAGAATGCCAATGGAAGTCTATGAGTTCATATTTTAAGTTTAGATTCCTTTAAACCAAACTCAGAATATTCGGAGCCCCATTAGTTCCCTCGAGAGTTTTCGGTACGTCCTTTGAAACAGCCTTTAGACCGTGTGGCAATAAAACACTCCGCTTAAACCAGGCCAGTAGGATGTGGTCTTTTGATGTGGTTACCCACTCTCTCTTTTAAATATCGGGGAAAACCACTGGTAGCCTGTACCTCTTGAGGAGTTTTAAGTGAGAATATAATTGTTTTTTTTTAATGGAAAGTGCTTATAGTGCTGATTTACACCAATAGCACCATTACCCAGTTTAGTCTTAAATTCAAAACTAAAATGCATGATGCATGACAGCCATTTTTGTCAGACATATGTTATCACATGGGCCTAAGTCAACAGACCAGAGCTCAGCTTGCTTAACACAAGTTGAAAGGTTAAATTAAACAATGCATGGGTTTACCATAATCAATTGTCAAATACCCATAATTTGTCTCTTAACTGAGTTAAAGTATAAGTTGAGATGGAGTTTGCCCTTAGACCCCCTACTCTTACATCAGACAACACAATCAGCTTGACCAGCATAAACAAGTAACCTTGATGAATCTTCATACCTTAAACCTGTAATCTTAACCTTGTTATGGACCATATGAGACTAAATATTCCCAATAGAATCTTACTATATTCATGAAAAACTGTGTAAAATAATTGGACTGAAGAATAAAATATCCTCAGTTAAATATTCAATGTGAGGCCTTGTGAGAGAAACACTATATTGGTTTACTTCAACTATGTACCTCATGGTCCAATATCGCAATTACGTTGTAAAATTCATTATATAAGAAACCTAGAAAGACCTCTGTACAAGGTTGGGTCACGTCGTTGCTGTTGTTGAGATGGAACAGCAATACCTTTAATGGCTGCACAGACATGGCTTTGACTTTGGGTTGGGGGGGTGGGGGGCATTTCCGGAAGGGTTGATTTCCCCAGTAAGCCCTGCATTTTATTGTTTCTGTCATCCCAACTGTAGGCTATCACTTTTAAAAAAAAAAAACCTTAGACGTCAATACAAGGAGAAACGTTTCCTCTTGCGGAATTACGTTTTCTTATGTTGTTAATATTCCTAATATCCATCCATCCTAAAAACGGGCCGTTATTTTATTTGGAAGATCTGTCCCGCGAAAGGTCTGCTTTGAGAAAAAAACAAAAACAATTAAGAAAGAAAAAAAAATCTCTAGTAGTTGGCATTCTGCACTGCGTAACAACGCTGCGTAACAACACTGCGTAACAACGCTGCGTAACAACGCTCCAAGTTCTAGAGACTGGATTTCAGCACCTCGGACAGGGACAAAGGCGCACTGGGTAGAAGTGTAAAATGTACACAAGTGCTAATGGCAGTCTGTCCGTAGTGTTTCAATGGCTGAGTAGGCCTGTCGGCGTGTCTGGCTTGTTTTACAAACTTTTACTTCCATTCCATACATGATTTTTTTTTGTTAAGTCTATTTCTCGTAAATGTCATAAGTCATAAGAATAAAAGTGATAGATGCGCTCAGCCTATACAATACAATATCTTTTATTAAGCGGGACATAGGGATTCGTCTATTATTTCACAATGTACATTTAGTGAGCAACGTCACTGAACATTAAATCAGTCAAAGCTACGCAGATCCGAAATGTAGAACACACAATAATGTGAATATGTACTTTATAAATTATATATTGTTTAATAAAAGGGCTCTAAGTTGTTTCCATTGGCTGAAATATGTCGCCTTTTTTCTCTTTTAATAAACTCTGAATAGTAGGCGGCCTACATTTGGCTTATTTTCAATATGTTCAGCATCCAAACGCAACACCATGGACAGCACAAAACAAAAAGAAAAACTTCCATTCGTGCAAAAAAATGCTTTTGGCGTGAAAGCACTTCTCTGGATGTCCAGAATTCCATACACCTCACTTGGACGAAAACCATTTTCTTTAAGGCTATACAAACATAAAATAGAGCATAACACACTCAGCCTGTTCAGGACATAAGTTGTTTCACTCATCATCTCTTCCTTTTGTCCATTTGCCCAGGTACACCTGTTTGCCTGCTGGCAAAGTTTGTTCTCCAAGCGATAAAATCCAAATAACCGACAAGCATACGTCACAGGCCGATCAATAGGTTAGTCATCCAGATTGCGTAAAAGTTGATTGATGGATTCGGATATATGAAACTCCAAGGAAACGTTCGTATTAGACTAGATAGTGGACAGGTGTAGGGTACAGATATTCGTCGGCTTCCTTGGCTGACAGTTTTAGTTTCAAAATAAATGGCATGTGTGTGTGTTTTTTTGTCTTTTTCCGTTCCTCGACCTAAGAAGAGTCACGTGCGACGCGCGGGGGTCATCGCAAATTAGATTATAAAGGAAAGACTAAAAAGCCTGAGAAAGTGGAATATTTCCATCCGCCCATGAGGGTTCCCCGTTCCAGCTTCAGATAGACCCGGTCCTCACGCTCGACCATCAGCAGCACTCCGTTACTGGCCGCCTCTCTCGTTACGTCCTGGTCACCGGCAAATGCTGATATGACTGGATAATCATTCTGCATCAAGTTCACCTATGTGGTACGAGGAGGAGGAGGAGGAGGAGGAGGAAGGGGGGGGAAAGCAAGATGATTTTTTTTTTTTAGCTCCATATTCAATTCCTCAGCACTCCGTTGAAATTAAGATTATTATTTCATTATTAAAACGCAGTGGCCGGAGATGTTGAGACGCGGGCCGGATGTTTGTTGCTCACCTGTATGGTTTGTCTGTTGTAGACCTTCACCACGTGAAAGCTGAAGCTGTATATTCCCCTTCTTGGTGCCTGGAAAACACTTGCTTTGAGATCGAAATGGTTGCCGATGTTCACTAAAACCTGCGATCAGAGAAAAGTGCACAATCAGAAAGCGCCGTTTCCAGCTGCATTCGTTACTGTTGCGTTTATTAACGCCACAGTTGTTTTTATAGTAATGATTTCCCCCAATCATCCGTCTAACAGCAGACCAGTATCAGCCATATATTGCTTCCTAAATGCCAGATGTTTTAGTCTGCACTTTTAGTTGGGGTGGTTCCCATTTGTGCGTAATGAATAATAGGCCGCTGTCCAAGGACCTCAGCAAATTTACGTTGATATGAACATCCAACCAATAGCACCACGAGATATCTATAGTCTGACGAAGCCTAAGGCGCATAGGTTATAAATACATTAGCATTAATTTTGACAACACATTTCTAAATTACGCACATTAAAATAGCCATAACCACAGTCAAATGTCATTGTTATTTCCCTTAGGAAAGGTTTGGGTTAAATTACACAGAGCTTGTGTAGTTATAGGGAATCAATGCAACAACACATTTTGCAAGTTATGAACGGCTACAGTAAATGGACAGGAAATCATGGTGTGAAACAAAACAACAAACAAACAAACGAATAATCAATACTGGAAACAGTAGTTACAAACTACCACTAAAATTATGGGCCAAATCAAGATTAAGATTCGACTGTCGATGGTCTGTGTTAGTGGCTAATTCCGTGGACACCTGACCTGGTCAAAATAGATGGTCATAGACGTGTTGCTCATCTCTGATGGTTCGTGATTGGTTCCGCGCACCGCGGAAAAAGCCACCTTGGCGCCGGCGGAGCGGACGGATATCCCGAGTGAGGAAGTGACTGCTCCGTCCGAAGAAGGGTTTGAGTCGCACACCACCAGACACTTTCCTTCCAGCACGATGGGCTCCGTATCGTTCTGGCCGAGGCAGAGAGCCACGCCGCATCCCAAGAGAAGGGTCAGTGCCAGCATGGCACAGGGTCCCGGGAAGCGCGCTGGCACCATGGTCGGAACGCTGATCCTGTGCACACTGATACAACCCGGCAGCCCCTTGGAGGTTTGTTAGTACTCGATCACCTGGTCCAGACTTACTCCTCTCTCTCTCTCTCGCTCCCTCTATCTGTGATTGTCTCTCACTCTCTCAAACACGCGCACACGCCCTCTAACACAAACTCTCTGCCGCTCTCTCACTTCCCTCCCTCCTGCGCTTCTTAGGTGATTGTAAGAGGGTCTTCAGACAAGTGGTGTTGCAAACCCTGATGATTTAACAGACAAATAAGAGTGAGAATATTGGAAGAACTCTTTTGCACAATTGAACGAAAAAAAGAATACTTCCACATATGTGTGCGTAAAGTAGCCAACGTGCGTAAAATCAAAGACAGAACATGCGTAAACATATAAGCGCACACGTCGTTTAGACTAACGTTTATATTCGTGTTAGTTCGACACTGATCAAACATGACATTACTATGGAATACATCCCAACACAATTGTGCGCCATAACACTCAGTTATAAGTAAAAATGTCCATCGCAAATTACATTTCCTCAATCCCGATAGCCCAATTTCAAATATTATTTGTAGGAGAAAAAGACTTGGCAGACATTACTTGCTTAGACAAAAGTCAATCGGGACCTTACCTGTGCTATCCATCCCGCTGGTGTGCTCTCCGTCTCTCGCATACGCATCAGCACGCAGACTGAACTGAGCGCACAGCTCGCCAGTGCAAAGAAGGAATCGCCTCTTGGCTCCCTTTGGAGAGGTAATTCACGCCCATTCTTTGAGTGCATGTAACCACGGCAATGAGACGCCACACGAGTAGCTCACAATTGAGAGCGCAAGCATGGATTAATGAGTTTGTTTACATATTAATCAGTTCAATGTTGTGAGCTCGGGGCCCCCGTGGGACGACAGAGATCACTTACTCGCAATGTCTGTCATTTATATGCTACGGGTTTCTCATGTCGTGGGCTGATTAATCCGAGATGAAGGGGGTTGAACATCGGATAACCTTGCTTAGCATGGCGAATTCGGCATGCATGTATATGTTACTAATTTTGGTTCCAAAGCAGCATTTGTTTTATTAGTCAAAGAAAGATACTTGTGCGCCATCCAGTGGTAGAGATTGTTCGTGCAGAATTTGTCACCCCACGGAACTCCGGGCGTATGTCGAAATAACACACCGTAATACTGATTTAAACAATCATCCAATGAGCTATTTTTGCTTGCACGTTACAGATGAACTGGCATATCAGCAAATTATTTCACATACACATCACATTTCACAAACACTTTATAAGCAAGGTGAATGGGGCTTACACTTTGCAAAGTGCCCACTTCACAGTCAAGGAACTCTCTCTGCCACCCTTACCCTTTCCTTTAGATCCTTCTCTGACATGTCATAATCCTTTGAAGAGCTGTGTAGAGAGGTCCTTATCAGGGCCTCGCACCTCTGAAGGGTCTGAGAGTGGGCTTCAGAAGTAGCGAACCTAGACTTTAGCCTTCTAACGAGCTGTCAGTCTCCTTACTTAAAGCTATGCTAATTGGCCAGATTATGCATGGAGCTCACATTCAAAGAGGTAGGTATAGGCAGTGTTTGATTTCACTTACTGTCCACATAGACAGAGGGAAGAGGATCATTTGTATTTACCAAATGCATAATGACTGTTATCCACATTTCAAATCCAATCTAAACAGATGCTGTATTTGGGATTTGGAGCAGGTGCTATTGAACATCCACACTGGCCTTATGATAGATTAAATTCTTGTCAGGATAGTCAGCAAATACAAATACCAATGGATTGGGAAGAGAAGTACAATCATCAGTGCTGCATATTTGTTTGATGAAGCAATACAAGCCCTAAGACAAACACAAGACACATAGTTGGTAGTTGTTGAATCTACTACCAACTACAACATATGCAATTTCCTTATAAAACGATCCACATGAGTTGCAGCATTGAAAGTCAGCATCATTTTAGACGTAACCATGGTTGCCCTGTCCACGCCCTTCCCAACCTCCTTCTCAACTCCATTTAAAAAAAAAACAAAAAAAACCTTGCACTGACTGTGTTGACTGACAAGCCATGCAGAAGAGTGACATCAGGTATCCAAGAGCCACAACTGACCCCAGGCCTGCAGAAGGACACACAACTACGGAAAACATCAAATGTCAAGTATAGGGAGCATACAAGGGAAAGGCATGTGGCCTACATGGCATTACCATACCAGAGGCTGCAGTTGCCCTAAGAGGGTCTTCACTTCCATCGGGCAAGCTAATCGGCAAGACCGACAACAGCGTTATGGTTATTTTCCCTGACAGCTAGCAGAGCCTACTGGCTCCCAGAAACGGCGAGGTCGATCATGTGATGGGTCTTAAAGCGAGCCATCTGCCAGCGTAATGAAAAGAGACTAAGCCACACTTCCATCGCCTTTGTTTTTCTGTGCAATTCACAACACAGACAAGCGAGTCTGTCTTTCGCCTCCACTAATGCTGTTAGGTCCCTTCATGATTTTGGCTTGATTTAGCACAAAGTAATAGTCGTTATTTTTGTTAGAAAGTCATTATGTCAGAGTGAAGTGTGCCCGTGTGGAGAGCAATGGCTCTTCTTTTGATTATTCCTTAAGACAAAGGAGTTCAAAGGAGTTATAACGAATTCAGTTTGCTCTAAATTCATTGCTTTCACCATCTCCTGTTGCAAATTTACAAAGAAATTCTCCACTCGAAAAGCGTAGGAGGTCCACAACAAAGAGCCCACCCTGAGAGCTTATATCGCCAAGTATCTCAAAAGGTCTAAACCGTGTCAAGACAAGTGTGTGTGTGTGTGTGTGTGTGTGTGTATGTGTGTGTGTCCATCCGTGTATTGCTGTGTTTTCTAATTATGTGTGTACCTTCATGTCTCGAATGAGGTCTTGACTAGGTGAGCCTCAGACGAGTCCATACACCGTGGGAGATGTCCTTCAGATCATCCCGGAACAAAACTTTAAAGAGAAATAGATTAAAATGTTTTATTGTGCTATGTCCCTCCTGCGCCCTACATCAATAACACGGTGACCTCTATCTTAGCATGTGCGTAAGAAGCAAAATAACATCAATTTGCTAAGTTCCTCCCCTGCTACTGTGGGGCTGTGAACACCTAGCCTCTCTGATGAGCAACGTATTGCTAGCCTGGAGATAGGTTACAGCAAACAGCACTGTGTCGAGGATGTTTTCATTTTGAAATTTAAACTTATCCATTGGTGAGGATTTAGCAGCTGCATTGAACTGTGTGTGCGTACAACTTGAACACAATTTGTACAGGTATATCCCCAGGGCTACAAACATCCAGCTTCCCTGATGAACAATATATTGTTAACCTGGAGGTTATAGCAAACAGCACTGTACCTGGGCTATTTTCATTTTGAAATTTAAACTTAACCATTGGTGAAACTTTAACAGCTCTGAAGAAACTTTTGCCTTGAATTAAATGCAACTTGAAAACAATCTGCACAGGTATACCCCCAGTTGGTGTAAACAGATTGTTTAAAAGAAGGGAAAAAAAACTCATTATGTGAACAATGAAAAACAAAATCCACACTGGGTGACTTGGGAGAATCCCTACATTCCAAAAAAAACAACAATAAAATAAAAAAGAGTGAGGATTATTTTGCACAATTGACTGAATAAACTAAATCATAGGTTTTGTATTTCATTCACCATATTGGACTATTTTGCAGAATAACCTGTATTGCCTGTATTTCTCTGCATTTTTAAAATAGACAAACACCCATGTAATCCACTATAGGTTTTGTGTTTCAATCATTATAATAGTTATAATGTACTGCAATAGTAACTTTTGCAGTACAATCTTTGGTCATTTCCACTTGGCCCTTATTTGACATGGCTATGATGATTTAAACATAATGTAGATGAAACGCAATACTTTTAAGGTTATTAATGAAAAAAAATTCAACACAATTTTGATGTTTCTTTAAAATGAGAATCCCACTCAGTTCAGGAGTTCTTAGCATATATTATTCCATGTCTAGGAAAATCCAATAAATATTAAATAAGAAAATAGTACTACGACAGTAACCTTTTGGTGATCCACTTTGCTCACATGTGTGCAAATATTGTTTGGACGTTCCTAGAATACATAACCTAAAGAATATGAGTTATCGTTACCCTTACCATTGCATGCTGAAGAAATGCAGATGCCCAGTGGGAAGTACAGCTCAATGCAGCTGATGCCCATCACACTTAAAAATAAATTAACAATAAAGTCGAATAATTCAACTGTAAAAGCAGTAAAAAAAATAAAAAATAACAATGACGGTACTGGTAAGCTTCTGTGCTTTTATAGTTCTTCATAGTAGCACCATCTGCCCCAAGGGACAGGGCAAAGTAATTTAATCTTCCTCAAATCATCCACCCAGTGGCTAATGGTCATTGGATGTGGTACCATTAAACCATGTAATCGCCACAGCATAGATCCTGAGCGCTCACATTTCTCAGACATAATTTATAACCAACTACCAAAAGAATATTGAGCAACTTCTCAAGCATAGTAAACCAGTGGCGAACCGGAAGTGACATTACAAAAATGTAGCGGAAAAGTGGGCTGGGCTGAATAAGGTGAACAAGGTGGAGCAGTGATGGGTCCCTGTGTTGTGCTCGTTGCAGTAACTGCATGTGTGTAAAGTCAATGGACTGACTTGGGCCCCAGGGTGACCAGATGTCCCGCTTTATGCTGGACTGCACAGAATTTTTATCCCTTGTCCCGCGTCCCACGTATTGAGACGATGTCCCGCGTTTTGATTGGCTCTAGTTTTCAAAAGTCAAACCACTGCAGGACAGACGCTTTTCTAAAAATCTGGCTTTTATCCAGTGTCTGTGAAGAAAGCAGGGAAGGCTGTCAATCATTGTGTCTGATGTCAATCAAACTACACACACGTGGGTGACGTGCAGGTTAACCTGTCTTTGCTGCTGCGCTTCACCCAACGAGGGAAACTGCGACTCGCAGGTTGTATGTAAGCGAATCTAAATAAATATATATTATATCAAAATTGACCTCTCGACGTTGGTAACGCGTCCCACACAAACATACTCTTTGTCCCACATTTGGTTTGTTGGGATCTGGTCACCCTAAGGTAGGGTGGGGTCATAGGCTTGGTTCAGACCTGCATATGCATGAAATAATTTGGCAACATTAGAAAGAAATACCCACCCTTAGTGATTATAATGTATCTTTGAGACGTTTAGTTCATTGGTGAGTTAGATTTGGTCCTTTTAATGACAGGTCTTACACGTATTGATTACTCTCTCGGTCAGGTTAGCCCCTCTTTGCGTTGGTACCGCCCTGGAGGCGGGGTTTCATGACGTCATCAGTCTTGGGAACCGCCCACCGGAGCGGAGCAAGTGGATCCAGACGAGCGGCGCTTTGCCTTTGACAGGTTTTTGGTGCGATGTCCGTGTGAAACGTGATCTCGGGGTTCGGATCCTGAAGTCAAAAAACGGTACCGGGCGATGCCGCTCACCTGGAAAAAGTTAGATCACATTTAGACGCTCCATGTGGAAAAATGGCTCGGATTTCTATTTCCCAGCGGGCGGGGAGGTGAGGTGATTTCTTTGGGTCGACGCCGTCTTGTAAAGCCGATCAAGAAAAAGGGAAGATCTATTTTTATACCCGGGTCGTCCGGTCGTCCTCTGGCGGTGCAGGATGGACGAGAGCACGGTGCGCGTCGCGCTGAGGTGAGGATGCGGGGAAGGTGGACGCGCTTGGACCTTCTCTCCCCACTGTGGGGAGAAGATGCTCTTATTGGTCACGCCTCTCGGGGATAAATGCACTTGTTCTGCGTTATTGTCGTGTTAGGCCTATCAATCAGATAATAATGAAATTGAACATGTATGTTATCCAACATTCAGTCTGGTTAATGGATACCCCAGTGTAACCACGCTGTCCAAGACCATCCAAGCCAATTTTGATATTTCACCGTGCAGCCATAATCCAAAAAACAATACATGCATCTAACCGCACTATTTTAAAGCTAATTTTGGAGGTATGAGCTATTGTTCACTTTACCCTTTCAATGCCAATGGTTGCAATTACATAGTCGTTGTATAACATCCTAAATATAGTCCAATGGCCTATGATTTCATGAGCTCCCTTTGTTAATGTCTACAGTAAACCTAATAGTCGCTGCTGCACAGACATGCCGTGGAGTTGATTTATGAATGATCTTGGTGTTTAGGGATTAGGCCTATAACTCTTCTACAACCCTTATTAAGTACAACACTCGTTTGGACCCCTCGATATTCACAGTGACACTTAATTGTTTAACAAAATGAAATAATGGCAACACTCATGCATAGTGATTCAAGTTATTGGCTGACATCCTTTGGCCTGCAGAAAAGTAGCATTTTTAAGGATGAAAAGACTGTATTCTTGCAGTTTTGAACAATTCCTTGCATGTAAGCTTTTCCTCTGAAAATAGATAAACCACTAAAAATGTTCAAGTTTATCTTCTTTAACTGAATCAGTTCCATAGCTTGCACAGGAGACAGCTGTGATCAGTTGGTGACCGTTTTGTCAGTTTATAGAAACAGAAATGTTGAGATTGAGTTGAGGGTGTGGGGAACATTGGAAGTGAAAAAAAAAGAAAACCCAGACAACTGCTCAAACAACGATTTATAACAAATCAATACAGAAATCAATAGAAGTCAGTGATACAATAGAGCAGCAACAATTGGGAGCAGGTGTGTCTGTGTCTATGTCTATGTCTGTGTGTGTGTGTGTATGTGTGTGTGTGTGTGTGTGTGTTCGTCTGTGTCAGGGCAATAGGAAGACAGATGATTGATATAAACATCAACAAAGAGAGGCCAGAGAGAGTGTGCCTGACACTCAGCTCAAATCACAATGTCTACTGTATGAAGCTAATGCACACTGTGGCTGGCGTGTGTGTGTGTGTGTGTGTGTGCGTGTGTGCGTGTGTCTGTTTTGGAAAGACTATCTAAAATGTCATGTGAACTGGATCAGTAAAGAAGGGACAAAGGCACGTCCCTCTCATGTTTCTGTCTCTCTCTCTCTGTCTCTCTCTCTCTCTCTCTCTCTCTCTCTCCTGTTACTGTGCATTCAGACTTTGACCCAGCTCTCTGTTTATCAAGCCAACTTCACTTCACTTCACGTACTCCTCTTTTCTTCATAGATAATAAACAGCTAGCATAGCCTATTCCATCTTGCGCTCACGCTATTGGCTGTTGTACAAAATGATCAATGACAATCCATTCATGTTGTACAATGACATTTGTTTGGCTTGTTCAATAATGTATTAATGGCATAGAGTTGCATTTTCAATGTAAGGTAGTCATTACAATAGAATGGCTAGCAACACACAGACAGGTACACACACACACACACACACACCCACACACACACTCACAAGCACTGGACTGTTGATAATATGACCATTAGGTCTACAGAGAGCAGGGCAGAACACAGTCCGGGCAGACAGCGTCTCTTCATG
>OMKK01085876.1:0-11647 GCA_900302305.1 Polymixia japonica
ACACACACACACACGCACAGACAGACACGCACACACACACACACACACACACACACACACACAC
Source organism: Polymixia japonica (assembly GCA_900302305.1). Classification (NCBI taxonomy): domain Eukaryota; kingdom Metazoa; phylum Chordata; class Actinopteri; order Polymixiiformes; family Polymixiidae; genus Polymixia; species Polymixia japonica. The sequence continues at coordinate 65 of OMKK01085876.1, forward strand.
AGACAGACACACACACACAGACAGACACGCAGACACACAGACACACACACACACAGACAGACAGACAGACATGTGAGAATACATAATTGTTGCATTTGACTGGCTTTATCAGTTTGATCCAGCCTCTTCGTCCCCCTGTCCTCCAGTGTGTGTGGGTCGCTGGCTGATGTCCTTCTGGATGGGAAGCTCCACGGTACATGAGCTGTACACAGCGGCCAGCGGCCTGTACGTGTGCTGGTTGTGCGTTCGCGGTGCCAACGTGCTGCTGGCCTGGATGCCCCAGGGACGAAGTGTCATCATGCTCAAAGTCCAGGAGTGGACACTCATGGTAACGTTCTCACTGTCCTCCACCGCAGGGCCAGTGGCCAAATAACACAATGATCAGGCCACAAAGCTGGACAGGCATAGGGTTGGTTAGGTTAGAGTTAAGGAGTCAACACAACTAGGATGGATTTCCTTACACTAATAGTAATTATGTTACTATTAGCAGTACGTGTCCCGATGTGTGTGTGTGCGCGTCTCTGTATAGATCGTGAAGACAGTGGTGGTGGCTGTGCTGTTGGCCGGGGGGATTCCTCTGCTGCTGGGTCTGCTGTTTGAGCTGGTCATCGTTGCTCCCCTCAGAGTCCCACTGGACCAGACACCCCTCTTCTACCCCTGGCAGGTGTGTGTGTGTGTGTGTGTGTGTGTGTGCGTGTGCGTGCACAGACTGCATCTTTGTGTGCATGCATGCGTTCCGCCGTGTGTCATGCATGTTTGCCTCTGGTGACAGGCTGGCAATTGTTGGGATCCAACCTGTGACCTTGTTGTTAACCTCCAGTCTTTTCCTGTCGATGTAAAGAAAATGTGACAGCAATAAGGACTGAATAAGAGCTGATAAGAAGCAATAAGTTAATTTAACAGCCGCCTAGTAACCTCTGTACTGTTGCCTTTGATACAGACTTCCAGTGTTGGCCTGTTGCAGTGATTCATGAAACTGTTGATATGTTTAGTTTTGGTTGTAAGTGTGTTTTGTGTTGCTGTATGTCTGACAGGACTGGGCCCTAGGTGTCCTCCATGCTAAGATCATCGCTGCCATCACACTCATGGGCCCCCAGTGGTGGCTGAAGACCGTCATCGAGCAGGTCAGTGGCACATCCTAACAGCGGAGAGATCCTAGGTTTTCCTCAAACACCAACAACAACAAAATGGGACTATGTACATTTACATACATACATTGTAAAAGAAGATGGGAAGATTTAAGTGGAAATGTCCATTATGTAGTCATTGGTTATTATTTATTTGCAGTCTTAAAATGTCTTTTGTATAGCTGTTGTTGAGGATGGTTATTTTGACTACGCTTTAGAGGTTGAAGATGTCTTGAAGCCTATCTTATTGATTACTTATCAAGCCCTGTCTTAGGATATTAAAAATGTTTTAATGCCAGATTTAAAAAATAAAAAATGGATTGATGATGCAGTCACACATTCCATCTACTTTCATTCTACACAGAACCAATAAAACATGTTCTGTTGGCGAAGCAGTTCCCCTTTACGAATTCTCCTTTACGTAGAGTTCACATTTGGTATAAATAAATGTATAAATTGTCCTTGGAGACTACAAACTGCCTCATAAGAGAGATGCTGCCTGGCTGACGATGAGTCGGGAGACAGTCATTGAATATAAAGAAATGGAAAGTGTGTCACATCCCGGACTGCCAACATTCAGCACGACACAATACTAATTTTAACAAACTGCGTATTCTCAGAACGGCACCACGTTTCAATGAAGAATTAAACTGAATTGGAATGAAGTTAAGTTTTCCTCCGCCTGCAGGTGTATGCTAACGGTATCCGTAACATCGACCTCCATTTCATCGTGCAAAGGCTGGCTGCCCCGGTCATCTGTGTGCTGCTGCTGTCCCTCTGTGTTCCCTACACCATCTCTAAAGGCGTTGTGCCACTACTGGGTAAGTCACTCTGTAGGACTCTGTAGGACTCTGTGGGACTCTGTAGGACACTGTGGGACTCTGTGGGACTCTGTAGGACTCTGTGGGACTCTGTAGGACTCTGTGGGACTCTGCGGGACTCTGCGAGACACTGTGGGACTCTGTAGGACACTGTGGGACTCTGTAGGACTCTGTGGGACTCTGTAGGACACTGTGGGACTCTGTAGGACACTGTGGGACTCTGTAGGACTCTGGGACTCTGTAGGACACTGTGGGACTCTGTAGGACTCTGTGGGACTCTGTAGGACTCTGTGGGACTCTGTAGGACACTGTGGGACTCTGTAGGACTCTGTGGGACTCTGTAGGACTCTGTGGGACTCTGTAGGACACTGTGGGACTCTGTGGGACTCTGTAGGACTCTGGGACTCTGTAGGACACTGTGGGACTCTGTAGGACTCTGTGGGACTCTGTAGGACTCTGCAGGACTCTGTAGGACTCTGTAGGACTCTGTGGGACTCTGTAGGACTCTGCAGGACTCTGTGGGACTCTGTGCCCGTATTGTGTCGTTTTTAGCCATCTAACTCTCTGAACAGCAATTTCTAAGGTTGAAGGTCAGTGACAGTGGCTACCAACCTGAGCGAAGGGAATAATTTTCAATTAAAGCCAAAGGTTTAAGCTCTCAAATTATTTTTATTTCATGTTTCTATCTGCTACAGAAACTGAGAAATAATTGTTTTAGTGAATGTTGACAATTCTGTCAAGTTTTTCAGAAAACCCTCAGGGTTTAGGACATTGTTTTCAAACAATGCCTTAAGTTTTAGAATGTTTTTTAGAGGGCGCCTTAGGTCATAATGGGTTAAATGACATATATATATATATAACATATATAACAGCTCCTGTTGTCCTTGTACTCCCTCTCTACATCCAGACACAGATATGTAGGGCTGAGGAATTCTGTGTCTTCTTAACTCAGTCTATGTTGAGTTCAGCAGTCAGCTAGTTCCTCTTTGTCATTCCTACAGCAATGACATGACAGATACAGTATATATACAGACACTGGTTAAGAAGGTTGACGCTGGTCTTTCTATGTTCTCTCTATCTTTCCCCCAGGTGTGCAGACAGACATGCAGACACTGGTTGAGAGACGGATCTATCCCTTCCTGCTGATGGTAGCGGTACTGTTGGCCATACTGTCCTTCCAGATCCGCCAGTTCAAACGCCTCTACGAGCACATCAAGAACGACAAGTCAGTAGGCCACAAATCTCTTGAGCACAAGCTAACAAGCACACACATTTTCCTACAATTGTAATGGGATATCGGGGAGGGAGACTTCCATTGAGAGGTCATTCTTCATGATGACAAGACAGAAAAAAGGGATAAACTGTTAACACTAGAAGCGCGGACCAGCAGTCATTTGACCGCTAAGCACTTTTAAAAAAATATGTCTCAGCGCTACATTTTTTTACATCACCTTCCTTCCTTGACTTTTCCTAAATATGTGTTTTGTACACGCCAGTCTTTTTAAAATGTCAAAATCACCTTTGGAAACGAAGTTAGAAGCTATTTTGCTCCTAATTACTATGAAATAACAGCAGCCTCCCGTCAGGACCTTCCTTTCAATGCTGCAGTTCTCCTTCAATGCACCAGAGGGCGCAAAGGACAGACTAACTCTCTTACACATTATTTAAAACCATTTCGTTAGCCTCATAGCATAATAGCCTAAGTCATATTTGAATGTTTTCGGAAAACAAGAAAAAAACAGATTTTTCAGCAAGCAAATAAGTATTTTTTATTGATATCACAATTTGGCCAAAAAATGACTTAGGCAATTATGCTATGAGTCTAACGATTTATTGCTTTGAGATGATTCAGGTTGAATAAAATAACTGATCTTCTGAAAATTGTTGTTTGGACTGTTATTGATTCCAACTGCCTGTGTCAATAATGACCTGGACATTTCTTGTCCAATGAGTGCATTCGATAATATCGCCCAATAATACAACTTCATATTGTTTGTATGAAGGATTGAATATAGGCTACACTATCCAAGTATTCAAAAATCAAACAAATGGAAACTCAATTGGTGCTGAAAATGTATTTTGATTATTGCCATTGAACTGACTGCATCATAAATCGTTGCGGGGCAATATTATAAACTTCACCCATTTTAGTGTCGCCAGTGTTTATGTTCTTTATGTTTTAATAATAGTAATTTCAAACGAATAATCAGATGTGTCACGCAGCAATAAAACATTACATTCATTTTTGCTAAATCCAAAACTACTAAAACAACAACGGACTGAGCAGAACTATCCGAGAAGAGTTTGCTCTCAGTCCCGCTCAGTCCATTTGCCAAATCGCCATGATTCATTAGTCTATTTTATGCTATTTCTATTATGCTATTATTATTTACTGTATATGCTAAGGCTTCAAATGTAAAATCTGGAGAAAAAAAATACATCTTGACACCGTTTTTTTCTGGTTGATGATTGTTTCATATTCTTGAAGGTGAGCTTTCATCTTGTATTACATAGTTGTGACTGTAAAACGAACAGTGAGTGGGCTGATTCATGTCATAATTAAATCTGATACTTCTCATTATGAATAGGCCAATACAAGAGAAAATAAAAGAGCTGTAATACTGACATACACCACCAAGTACAACGCAAATGATATAACATCGGTAAACATGAAAACAACGGATATAATTAGACTTTCCCAACCCTGTCAGTCACGTTGACGGATTGGGAATTAACTTCAGCGCAGACTGAGAATAACAAGTAAATGAATATTGGCAATTTGGCCTACGAACTGAATGTTTGTTTCACAACTATTTCATATTCGGACTCCTACGGTATTACATATTTGGTATTTGACTATTATTTTGGGGACAAGAGAAGGGAAATTTGAAGCCAAAGAAATTACCTAAAATAGACAAACGAATCATGGCGATTTGGCGAATGGACTGAGCAGGACTGATAGGAAACACACACACACACACACACTGCTTGGATTTTGTAAAAAACACGTCGTTAATTGCAGTCTTTCAGGCAGTTCACTGCTTAGCAGAACCAGCTTAACATTCAATACAGTATCTCTGCTTGGTGGCTGTTCACTACATTTTCCACGGACAAGTCGCTTACACGTTTCGCAGATGTCAAGTTTACGACACACAAACGACATCGGTAAACAATATCGCGGATAAAAATAGACTGTTTTTTGTATAGACGGTCAAGTGACACTAAAATCGCGGAATAATTGGATGCAGCAGGACTGGCGCTTCTAGTGTTAACAGAGAACTTTTATTTTGAAAGGTGCAACGTGTCAGGCCTTTTCATGACTATGTCTTCCACCTTCAAGTGATTCCAGAGGCTATAGAATGTAGTTTGGGTGGTTATTATCACATCATTCATGTATTTTATATTTGGATAAACTTTTACACTGGCTACCTTTACCAAGAATTATGTAAAGATCTCAGGCTGCCATTGTCATGAGAGAGGCTCTGTACATATACTGTACAACATATTACTAAGATATGTTTAATGTTAGTAATATATACTGTACAACATATTACTAAGATATGTTTAATGTTAGTAATATATACTGTACAACATATTACTAAGATATGTTTAATGTTAGTAATATATACTGTACAACATATTACTAAGATATGTTTAATGTTAGTAATATATACTGTACAACATATTACTAAGATATGTTTAATGTTAGTAATATATACTGTACAACATATTACTAAGATATGTTTAATGTTAGTAATATATACTGTACAACATATTACTAAGATATGTTTAATGTTAGTAATATATACTGTACAACATATTACTAAGATATGTTTAATGTTAGTAATATGTTTTACAGTATATGTACAGATGTTTGGCAGGTTTATTTTATTTGCATGTCATGTCATACAGGGACTGAGTGCAGTGTTTCATGTTTGAGAGAAAGCAATAAGATCAGCTTTCACTAGGGATGAACTGATACCGATTCTGAGTCCTAAACTTTAAATATCAGCCGATACCGAGTACCGATCCGATCCATGACTTTGACTGACAGTACAGACAATACAGCATTTTCTTCCATTAGAGAGATCTAACAACTTTCTGTGTCAAAAATGCAAGAAAAACCAGCTGATTTGCTTTGATTATATGTTACACATGGCTCTTGGTATCAGATTTTAGTATTGGGGAAATTCTCTGGTACCAATAGCCTGGTATCGGCCCGATATCCAGGACCAATATAGGTATTGGTGCGTCCCTAATTTTGGCCATTTTGTGGATTTATAGCAATGGGAGTAATTTTCGAGCCATCTGGTTATTGAATAAAAATATATTTTTTGCATGTCATAGATACATGGATGAAGTGCAGTGTTTCTTGTTTGAGAGAAAAACAACTTATTTCTCTCTCTGTTTGTTGTTCAGATACCTGGTGGGCCAGAGGTTGGTGAACTACGAACGTAAGACAGGCAGAAGCACCTCCAGCTCCTCCTACAGCACCTCCTCATAGAGCAGACTCTGCTCTGCGCTGGGAGCTAGCCGTGCTGACCTAGGATCAGGTCATACGTTAAGGTGTTTTTAATACTGGGGTCTCCCTGCTTGGATGTACATGTCATTTCATGTCAGCCCTGATGTTATTACAGCCTAGCTCACTTATTCCTTTGTGAGACAAACATGCAGGAAAACATTGAGGAGGACAGCAAAATAAAGTTTCAAAAGCCTTAAAAAGGAAAAGGAAAATGTTAAAAGAAGTTGAAGAAAGCCCCAGAAAAACTGCCAACAAGATGGAAAACTACCAGAGCAATTTTGAAGTTCAGGAATATACGTCCTATTAATGTGTTTAATTTACTCAAACCAGCCTGCATTTTACATTGTAATTATATAACTTAGTCGAGTGTCTGTTTGATGTTGAGATAATTCCTTGGTATGTGCTTCTTCTTTGAACATTTATTTTGAAATCTTCTGTAGTTGACACAGAGTTGACTGGTTTTCCTCTAAAAGGGACAGATAGCATCAAGCATTTTCCTTGCAATTTCTTTTCTTTTTTTTTCTTTTTCTTTTTTTTTTTTACATTTATTGGATGTCTTTTTATTTTTCTTGATTTTAAGTATTAGATTTCTGGAGTGAGCTGTTAGGTAGTCCACAAATTAATTATGCTTTTGAACGGTTGAAAACTAAAAGAGAAAAAGTTTATTTTAGACACTGCCCTGGACATTTTGTTTCACATGTTTGAAATGCAGTTGTCCATGTCCAGGAGACATGGTTATGATGTACTTGAACAGGTTTGTGGTGGGTTACAGAAACATTTCAGAACAAGGAGTATCCTGCTTGCAGAAGAGGAGGGGTCATCAGAGTGCTGCCTGGGCTGGATCTCACAGAACATTTCAGAATACTAGTTCATGCACATTTCATATTTTGAACAAGTTTTGATCCAGGATTCATTTTTCCAAACATTTCATTACCCTAAACCACTTGTATTCCTAAGAGAGGTCTACTGTGCATGGGCACAAACTTAATGTCTAGGTGACTACCGACTACTTCTGTGACCTCAGTGTCCCCTCCTCTATTCTACACTCATCTGTACTCCTAGAAACTCTACAAAGAAGGTGCTAGAAAGATTTTTAGACTTAAAGATTTGTAGGAACTTATCCTGCCCCCCTCAGTTGAAACATTCACAGAACATCGAGTCTTTTCTAGCTCTCTATTCTATTCTCACTGTTACTGCCACTTATGGAAGGATATTGAATGGCTTGCGTGTGATGTTGCACATTGCCAGGGAATGTTATGATGGGGCAACACTAATCTCACAACAAACAAACAACCTGAAAACATTGTGAATGTCATACATGGGGGCTTGGTTAGTAAACAGGCTTTTTAAAACTCTTTCTGGCTGCTCTGCTGGGCGGCCTTGCTCATGACATCCTGTTTTTATTATTAGATGCTTTAAGCTTTCTGAGAGTGAGACTTTTTATTATTATCTTCTTTTTTGTTCTGTATTTTTTTGGGCCAACATCAGCCCATAGAGTTGATAGTGAGAATGTTTTCACGCACAATGTTTTAAATCTGTTGCACTTTATTTATGTCATTGGAATAATTTCAGAATCCACTAGCATGGTCAAGATAGCAGTTTGTTTTTGTTTTTTCCCAGTTGTGACTGAAAGATGTCAGTATTTCACTGCGGTGATGCCTTGCAATGAGTTTTGCATCTGTTTTTGACACCACACTTATGTTGGAAGTGTTTAATTAGGACTTTTGCAAGTATAGAATGATGAGGAGTTTGGTAAATTTGAAAAATAAAAAGCTTTGGGGGTTGTGAATCATGCCATGTCTGTCCGTGTGTTGGACAGTTTGGGTTGTATGGTTTCAGGCGTAGGAAGATCTTTGGATATACCTGCACTAGAGTATGCTGATGTTCTCTAAAGTGACCTTTTAATATCTTCATGTACAGAGCAGAAACACATCTCACCATTTGATCTTGTATAACAATTTATAGAAGCAAAGGGTTCTATTTTTATACGTGCAAATAAAGGCTGTATTGTGTAAGATAAAGGTATACTTTGAGTTCCATCAATTGTTGGTTTAGCAATATGAATTGCTAATAAATAGTTATAAAACTTTGTTTCGAGCGCAGTTGTCTTTACTTTACATTGGATAGAATATTACTGGGATACTATTATTACAAATGCCTCTATATATCCTGGCATGAATGGCAGCATTTCACTGCTGCTGAGTCTCAAAACTAGATGAAAATACAAACTCCAAGAAGTGTTGACTTGGACAAAGTGTAGCTGAGTATCTGGGATACACTGTTGGCAGAGAGCTGCTCAAGCCCCAGAGTTCAAACGTAAATAACCCCCAAAACCAAGGTGAGGTCCCATCCCAGAGGCATGATGGAATTAACACTACCTGCATATGCAGTGGGCCGCATAGCCCAGAAGAAACTCAGAAGCTAGAAACTTTTTTGGCGTATGTGCCAAGGAGGTTCTATAATAACTGGCGGATGAACGGGAAAATGGCCGCCCATTCATTTGAACGAAAGCTGCTCACCCAGCGCATAAAGCAAACATTTTTTTTACTTCCTGGTTTTACGTCCAGCATACGGCCCAACGGTAATGCGCAGTAGTGTCTGCTTACGTTTCCCGCGCGCCCACGAGCAAACCTCATTGGCCTGTATACTGAGGTGACGTCACACAAAAAAGAAGGTTTTATAAGGCTCTGAGTGATTTTTAAAGAAATCGGCCTTCATGTTTAAAAAATACATAATTCAAAGAATGTTTTAAAGTATTATGTGGTGTTGTAGGTATCTTCTGAACAGTTTTAGAAGACTGTCTTTTACAATGGCCGTCTATGGGGAAAAAAGCCTTTTGCGCCGCATGTGAATTTTAGGCTGCAGTACCACAGTTGGCCACCATGTCAAATTTGCTTCACCTGATGCCTGGGGGCTGTACTGTATGCGCCAGGTGAGCAATTCACATTGGATTGAATAGGCACCGTCTTGGGGTCCGGTATCCAGTTCTTATAATACATCCATGGGGTTCAGCGATAACAGCGTCCACAGCAACCACCATAGCAACGATAGAAAGCGTTGCCTCGTTGCATTCCAACAATTTTCTGTTGAGACCTGAAAGAATCTTTGTAATAACTAACAAACTAAAGATCATATACTTTCACTGAACGAAGATTATGAGAATAAAATGTGCATTTTTCACTAGAAATGTTATTTAAACACATTTTAATGCCAAAGCTATCTTAAAACATTGCATTTTCCACTGAGAATAAAAGGAATTTCAGCCATTTTGTTTTGTTTTCGCAGAAAGAAACTTGACAGTCACGTGACATGGACGCAGGCCAGTAGAAAAGAATAAGCCAAAGAAAACGTAGGCATCTAACAATTTTAGGGCCGTTATTGTGAAACTAATTACACATTTTGATGTGAGACTGGGTTGTATGTGACTGCTGAAGCTGTTTGAGAAGACAGATTTAGGTAACAGGACATGAGGTTATTTCTGATGGATCCAATTAACCTTAACTAGCTTTAACAGCATGGGAAGCCAGGCACAGATTAGGGACATATGCAAATGAAACAGTATTTCCACTGCCAAGATAAATCAGATTTTTTTCCACCTATGGGTCAATTGACATAGACACAAAATAACTGATTTTTAACTATTTATGAAATGGATAAGAACTTTTCATGCAGCAAGTGCAAAAGTTGAGTCTTTTACCAAAAGGTAAAAAAAAAAATCTTTTAATTTGTAAATCCAGCATTTGGTACTAAAATGATTTAACAGTAACAGTGTGTTGTAGGTGTGTGAGTTTTTTTGATGGACAGATGGACAGGGGAGGGGGAAAGTCCAGCTTGTTTTGAACTGTAACGGCTTGTTGTTGTAATTCCCCTTCGCTACCAGTAGAGACAGAATATCACACATAGCAGCGTTAAGTTAAACATACTTTTCTGTGCCTGTAAAGTTAACAGACACTCTCTGAACTGGATTAAATAAAAAATAAAAAAACAATGACCAGGTCACATGAGCATGTGAGTTTTACTATGATTTAGAAAAACTGGTCACTGCACTGCTGATCACTTTTATTCTGTGGCAATACAGGTGGGAAAATTTCATGTTATCATACTTTAATTAAAGCAATCTGTTTTCCACTTTTTTTAGCTACGCATTTTTGCTGAAGGCGCAGCATTGCCCATCTGAATTGACTTAAATAGTTATTTATACATTGTCACCTTAAAATACTTAATTGTAAGGAGTCTAGGTATTTTAATAAACAGGGATTATTTGAAGGAATGTGATCACACTCAACAGAGATAATCTACTTTTTGCTGTTTAGAAACTGATGAAGGCGAGATGTCCAAAAATATTAAAAAATAATATTACATCATGACCATGAATTAAGTATTGAAATGATATTGATTTTCTTTGTCAAGTGCAATCCCACTCCTTCAAATAACTGTTCTCCATACAGATTACACACTGATCAGCCAGACTACAGCAAATAACATGAGAGAAAAATCCAGTGTCAGCCTGCAGTGTAAATGCAGCCTAAGATGGATCTGAAAGAGAGGCCAGGTCAGCCTGGGCTAATGCCATTTATTGACCAATAAGGAAATCTCAGTCAGGACTAGGGAAGAAAATAATTGTTTGTGTAAACACCCAGACATGCAATATTAGACCAAGTAAAAAAAAACCTGCCACATTTATTTACAATATTTAATTTCTTCTTTATTTCTTGTTTAGTACCCTATTCATTTGACTTTGTACACAAGGCACGTGTGTAATTATTCGCCGCAAATTCGTCGCAAATAATGCCACCCTCAGTGTTACCTTTTAAAAATAAAGACTATTCAGTTAAATAGTGTTGCATCTTTTCTGTGTAGATGTTAAACGAGAAAAGGTTCAAAAGTATATTGTAATTCAACAGAAGGAGAGAGAGAGAGAGAGAGAGAGAGAGAGAGAGAGAGAGAGAGGGAGAGAGAGAGAGAGAGAGAGGGAGAGAGAGAGTGAGAGAGGGAGAGAGAGAGTGAGAGAGGGAGAGAGACTAAAGGGATTACCAGTCAGTCTAGCAGAATGTTTCTCTTGTTCATCACCAGCCATCAGCAGAGGAAATGAGATGTTTCTCCAGGTAACTGC
>OMKK01085877.1:1552-12785 GCA_900302305.1 Polymixia japonica
GGGGGGGGGTTGCCAATTGAACATGGCAATTTGTCCTAGTCAGATGAACTCGTGGATGCCATTTTTATGTCTCTGCATTAAGTTTGAAGGAATGAAGGAAATTTAGCTCAACAGTTAGCTCAATTGCTGGAAGTTTATGGGATCAAGTAGCAAACTTAGGAGCCGCCCTGGAGATTTGATTGGCCACCCCAGGTGCCACCCAAAAATCCTAGTCTATGATTGGCCATCAACCAGGTCGAAGGCGGGACTTTTCTTGACGTATTCGGTGGTTACCAAAGTAACCAAAATGGTTACTCGGTGGGGTACCGAAAAAGAAAAGAAAGGAAAGAGAAAGAAAGCAAACGGAGGGAAAACAACTGCTAACTAATTTCTTTCAAAATAAAGGTGAGCACAACTAACACAGTTCAAGAACGGTTTAAGTTAATATCAGCAGCTGTTTCAATTGAAGGCAGCCAGGAATCTAGCTTCAGTGCAGAATCAGTGCAGTCTCATAAATGAATCAGCGTCATAGCCACAATGTCATATGACAACATTACCTACCAAACCGTAACATCGCTAAACACATGGCTTGCGGTGGCGACCCCTAAAAAACAAAAAGCGCTCCCCTTGCCACCCTTGAATGAACCGGCGCTCCACTGGGGCCACCCCAGTCAAAAAGGTCTAGAATCGCCACTCTGCGGGCCGGTTGTGGTGGGCCGGTCTGGGTCAAAACGTCCTATTTTTTTAATCCCAGTCCCTGTTCTGGAGCCTTAATTTTGAGGTGCATCTGTAGCAAGTGAAACTCTCCACCTATTCCTATCTACTCCCCTTCTTGATTCCCTTTCTCCCATTCCCTCCTCTCTTTCTGTTCCAGATTGCGGGAGTATTACAGGGCAGTGAAGCAGTGACTAATGCTACTGACACTGCCCGGCCCAACGTCACAGCCTTTGCCTACTTCAGCAGTGCCGTCAACCCCGTACTCTACGTATTCGCCGGCAGCTCCCACATCCGGCGGGCCGGCCTCAGCTTCATGGCCAAGCTCTTTGAGGCCACCAACTCAGAGAGTGCTTCCTCATTCTCTCGTAGCACACGCAAAAATAAGAGCTCCGCCCTGCGCATGCTGCCGGGCAAACTGGCGAAGCCGTTTCTGGGCGGGCAGAAGGAAGAAGACAGCAGTATGCAGAGTAAGGAGGACCTTGGCTAGTCTTGAGCACTCAGAGTAGCGCTGATGGTAAAATATTGTCAATCAATAAATACGGAATTGTTTTGAGATGAAAATCATTGGGATTCTTGCCACTTAAAGTGGCAATCTCAAAGATCTCTGAAGATTTTCATTTAAATAAATGTCTGTTAAGTCACTATCTATCGCCGAATGAGGTAACACAATGGTGATTGAGCCTATGACCCACTGATGAAAGCCCTTGCATTTGCAGTATTATGAGTATTAAGAACCGGGTGTCTGTGGTGACTTCCCTGCTACACATTCAAATTAGCATTAGTGACGCATTTTCCCTTTGAAGTGAGGTCCAACAACCCACCTGTTATCGCTTTTCGCCTTAGCTAATGAGAATGAAACGGACATCTTCGAGATTGCCACTTTAATATTTCTTCTGGAAAGAAACAATGTTCTGGTAAACAGACCTTCCTCAAAAATCTGAAATAACAAGTGACAAGAAAACCTATAGGTGATACTTTCTTCTTCAATAACTGTATGTGTTATATGTAGTCTTCTTCAATAACTGTACATGTATTAATGTAATAGTTATATGTATACATTCCTATGTTGAATTGGCTATAGTTGCAACACCTGTTACCACGAATCAACTGGAAGCTACTGTACATTTAACCCTTATTTAAAGTGGCAATCCGGAACCTTTTTATAGAAATGAATGTCTGTTTTGTTACCCTCTATTGCCTACCGATATAACACAACTGTGATTCAACCTACGCACAGTTCATGAAAACGTCTACATTTGTTTAGATTGCGGTTCAAAACAACCAGTGTCGGGTAGGGTTTTCCCGGCCTTTTGCACGCAGGAAGTGGTGTCCCGGTAAAACTCTTCCTCCATTAAGTGTTAACAGTTCCCGAGTATACCTGCCCAAGTAAACGCAAGCGTTTGGCAGTGACGTCATCCAGTCGCGCATACTCATAAAATTCAAAACACATTGTAATTTCTACTGGACATATTTAATGTATATGCTATGACGTATATATATTTATCTACAGCTAGTGCTAAAAACAAGAATAACTTGCATATTGGCGCCTTTACTTGAACGTCGTGAACGTGATGACTTGTGGGATACACTTAGCTCTGCATACGTCTCTAAAGCCTTATTAGAGTAAGGGTGCATTACGTGTGGGTTTAAGTGGACTGTGTGTTCGCATGTTTCAGAATTGGGACACACGCAGGTTAAGCGTGAACGCGCACGTAAGTGCACAAAACCGCCAAGTGTGGGTATTGGGACAGGACAGGTCTCTTGTCTCACTTGTTCTTTGGTTGATGACATTATGTCACATCCCCTTTTACAACATTTCCTGCCCCTCCGCGACAACTTGTCTTCTCTTCCTTCCTCTCTCCTTTTACAAGGCGCCCAGACACAATGTTAGTAGCTTATTCTCATGTTCGTTTGCTGATCACTGGAATGTATAAATGTATCATAATAAACTACTTTGTTAAAAAAAAAAATGGATCCACGTACCTACTCAATAAACCTGTTATAAATATTTAACAATCAATCTCATTACACAGAACTATATTCTGTCGCGGATGAATATTCTACAATCGTAAATAAATTATTGCATTTCACAACTATGTGTCTTTTTTTAATAATATCTAGTAGTCTAACTGCGCCTCGGGATCCGACTATACAAGCGGGCGTAAATCCACCCATTTACCCCTTCCTCTTGGGGTTAATTGCTTTATTAAACCCTATTCCAGACGTGTTAAGAAAGCAGCATCAATACTCACAATAATCACAAAAAAGAGCCACCAGTAGCCTAGCCGATGACATTGTTTTGTTTGGACACCATTGGAAGTGACTGGGCGCTATATGAAGGTGGTGTGACACGCCTACATTTAAACGGTGTTATGGTTCAGTGGATGTAGTGAGGCGAGGACCCAAGTGCAGGTCAGCAGACCAAGACTGACTGGGGAGACAAGACAGATATACACAGCTGAGCAGACTAAGACTATAGACAGGGACATACAACAGGACGTAGAACTAAAGGAAACAGAGCAGGGGACCTAATACACATAGAAATACAAAACCTAGATAACTGAACAGACAACATCAACACAAGATACAACCAGGAAGCACAGGGGTGAAAACACGGAGGTCGAAGGAACATGGGGAAAATCATAGAGAGAACACAAGGGAACACAGAGACAAAGATTCAGAGGGTACAGAGAGCAAGACCAGGACATACAGAAACGCAACCAGATAACAAAATGAATTAAAAACCACACAGGGCAGAAACAAAACCAGGAACCAGAACTTAACTATAACTAACCAAGAATACTCAGAATAACTAAAAGCCACACAGGGCACAATCACGAGAAGAACAGAATTAAGTCAAACAAAACAAAACAGGAAAACTAAAAGCCACGCAGGGCAAAACCCTGACAAACGGATAAACTGCATTAAGCAATTATCTATGGTCTGTTAATCTTCTTGACACAATGTCCACCACAATGATTTCACTGATACTAACTGCTTTTTTTTTCTTTCTTTTTTGTATTTCCTTCCTCAAACCACGAGGGGAATGCACAGAGAGGAGCAGAAAGACGGAGGGAATGAATATAAGTATTATAAAGGGAATAAGTCATCATTTTGCGTGGTATTACTGATTACTGGAGGTTGCGGGGTCGTCAATGCTGATCCAACTGATACAAATATTTGAATGTGTCCAAAATGTCCGCTGTGTTGATATGTATTTAACATCCCTTTATTATTATTATTTTTTCTCTCCATATAGAATGATCATCCACAAAATTTTATTTTTTTTATTAGTTATTTTTTTTGGTAACAGGTACAAAATAAACAACACACATTTTGTTCAAATACAGTGAACATCAAATTAACTTTAGCAGTTGTGTACTTTATCTTAGTGTGTGAGAGAGACTGAGAGATGGGGACACACGTGTGGTTCTAGAGGTGGGAGACTAAAGGTAGGCCTATATCAGTTATACGTGGTGTTTAAACAAACGTTAAAGTAAAGCAATTTGTGTTTAAATCTACAGTGACAAAATGCATTTAATTATCTAATGCAAAAGCGCTTCAAGAACGTGCAAACGGAAGTTAAACCAGCTTGAACCCAGGTTGTCCGATTGAATGATAATCTCTGTAACCGCATGTTGCTACCGTGTAACATGTTCCAGGAACTAAAATGTGTCGACACACTAGTGTGGACTAGAAAACAGTATGTGGTGAAACAGTCCTGCTGACTCACGTCTCCGAACCACAACAGGACTGCAGTTTGCCCTAGACTATTTCCCCTTTGTATAAGTTCGTAAGGTCTGAGCCGTGGCTGTCTCGAAACTGTCAGAATCAAACCACAGGTTCTTCAACATCTTCAATCATGGCATTCAATCTAACAAACGCCTCGGATCAGCTGCTGTCGACGTCCTCTGCCTCCACTCCCGCATCCGTCTCGGTTTCAGCCCAGGTCGGTATTGCCATCCTTACCCTGGCGTTTGTGCTCGGTTTCCCCGGGAACCTGTTTGTGATATGGTCGGTGTGCTGCCGGGTGAAGAACCGCTCGGTCACCTGTCTGCTGGTCCTGAACCTGGCCGCGGCGGACGCTTTCGTGCTGCTCAGCGCTCCGCTTTTCCTGCGTTACCTGGCTGGAGGTCAGGGCTGGGAGTTTGGCTTGGTGGCGTGTAAGCTTGTGCACTACCTGTCGAGCGTGAACATGTACGTGTCCATCTACCTGATCTGCCTGATGAGCATGGACCGCTGGCTGGCGGTCACACGGCCTTTCCTGTCCCAGAGGATGAGGACAAAACGCTCGCTGCTGGTTATCCTGCTGGGGATCTGGATCATGGCGTTCATCCTGTCACTGCCCATGCCCTTCTACCGCAGGTGGGTTCGTGTGTGTGTGTGTGTGTGTGTGTGTGTGTGCGTGTACGAGGCAGACATTTGCATAGATTTAGAGTGAAATTCATATAAAATTAAGTTAATGTTTTGTGTTAAATAAGGATTTAAGTGTTAAATGTTACATCTAGCTAAATCAAAATGTTAGGCTGAGGTATAAATAAAAAAAATTAAATCTAAATCTAAATGTTAAATCTAAAATTAAATATTTAGCTAACGTGTAAATGAATACCGCGCCTATTGGCTTCATCACATCGATTATGTGCTTTGAATGTGGAGGGGTCCGTTACTCATTAGATCTGTAGAGCAGACTGAAAGCACAAAGCATTACAGTTATATCAAATCTTAGCCTACCTATTGTCACACAGTGGCTTCCTTTAACCTCGCTGACTAACTAACCTACATTGCACTTCTCCTTTGTCATTGGCACAAACTAGAACACTTTCTCATCAGTTGCTACATTTGAAAAATTTACCAGCAGAGTCACTGAGCAATGTGTTTCCCCGCCCTTCAGCTTTCAAAACCTCCGGTAATGATTTCCAGTTTTAGATTTCATATATCATATAACAGATTAACACACACACATATATACGTATATATATGCACTTGGACACATCACCAGTGATGTAACCTGGGGTTTCGGGTTTTTCAACATCCGACACCCTCGCCCAGGCGATCCAGCTGGAGCAGATCAGTCCCCTGAGTTCTGAGCCTGCGTTCAAGTAGCAACGGAAGTCCACGGTCCACTCCTTCCGATCCACAGCCATGCCCAATAGGTTGTAGGCTTACCAAGGGAGTGGGCTGCAAGCCCGCTAGTCTAATTCAATGGGCACACACCTTGTACTCCACCCCCGCCTGGGGGCGTTTGAGAACCAAATCTGTGTACTTGGCTCTCTTCCGCTCATTGGCCTCCTCCATCCGGTCTTCCCAGGGAACGGTCAGCTCAAGCATGACCACCTGCCTTGATGTTTCAGACAACAGAATAATGTCCAGCCTGAGGGTGGTCACCGCGATGGTATCTGGGAACTTGAGGTGCCTCCCTAGGTCCACCTTCAGCTGCCAGTCTCGAGCTGTTCCCAGCAGCCCGGTTGATGTACTTGGTGTTCTCTCCAGCCCTGATGAAGGTGATGGTCCGTCTTGGTGCTGGGTGGATGTGCTTGCTTCGGGTTATGCCGCTGCAGACAGTTTCAGCTATTACTCTCAGCACCAGCAATAGCGACCCTCTCCCAGAGCTTTCGGGCAACAGCTGAGGATGTGCTCCATGGTTCCTCTTCCTTGGCACAGAGGGCATGATGGTGATTCCACCTTGCCCCAACAGAAGAGGTTGGATGGGCTTGGGAGGACATCGTAGATGGACTGACCCAGGAACTTGGTGCTATGGGTCTTGGCCTGCCAGAGCTCAGACCATGTCATCTTCTGATTAGTTGCATGCTCCCACCTCCTCGACCCCTGCTCACACCTATATAATGATATTATTAACTGAAATGTCCAAGACTTGAGCTATATAGAAACGGCAAAATGTAACCTTTTCTCCACCATACCTCAAGATATGAATGGGTTGCTTCCAATTTTCACATTAAGTAAACATTTTCATGGCATTTTCATTTCTTTCATGTTTTCCAATAAATTGTCTATTTCATGTTCATTTCCCCTTCTCCCCCCTCAGCCTCTACAGCAAGCAGGACACCTCCCTGAGTTATTGTATACCACGTTGGAGCAGCAAAGGCCACCAGGTGTTCCAGTACCTGTTCGAGACCATCATGGGTTGCCTGCTGCCCTTCACCTTCATCCTCACCTGTTACGCGTCTGTCTTCTGCCGTCTACGTAGCGCCATGTTCCAGCGCAAAGGACAAAGCAGTCGCCTGATCCTCTTAATCGTTGGTACCTTTGCACTCTTCTGGCTGCCCTATCACATTGTCAACATCATACAGGTGAATAATTGTACCTTTTTTTGTTAAAAGAAAGGTTGCCGTTTCATGTGTTGTGATCTTGTGTTTCTCAAGTTGTGTTTCAATGTGCATGTAACATGTGATACATTATGGCATAATCAACGTGCTAAAGGGATAGTTCTTTTTTGGTGGAATTTGACCATTTTTCCTACTTAGTCGAACTCATGGATGTCATTTTTATGTCTCTGCGTTGTTTTAAGGAATGAAGAGAACGTAGCACAACGGTTAGCTTAGCTCAATTGCTGGAAGTCTGTGGGATCAAGTAGCAAAATTAGGAGCTGCTACTTGATCCCATATACATCCAGCAATTGAGCTAAGCTAACCGTTGTGCTAAGTTAACCCATTGCTTCAATTAAGTAGCAGCTCCTACGTTTGCTACTTGATAACAAGTGAAACTCTCCACCTATTCCTATCTACTCCCCTTCTTGATTCCCTTTCTCCCATTCCCTCCTCTCTTTCTGTTCCAGGTTGCGGGACTATTACAGGACAGCGAAACGGTAATCAAAGCTGCCAAGACTGCCCGGCCCAACGTCACAGCCTTTGCCTACTTCAGCAGTGCCGTCAACCCCGTACTCTACGTGCTGGCCGGCAGCTCCCACATCCGGCGGGCCGGCCTCAGCTTCATGGGCAAGCTCTTTGAGGCCACCAACTCAAAGACTGCCTCCTCGGTCTCTCGGAGCACACGCACCAGCCGCAGTGGCTCCGCCCCTGACGAGAGCTCCGCCCTGCGCATGCTGTCAGTCAAACTAGCGAGGCCGTTTGGGGGCGGGCAGAAGGAAGACGGCAGTATGCAGAGTAAGGAGGTCGACGTGAACAGCAGGTCTGAGTTCAAGACCTTGGCTAGTCTTGAGCAGTGGGAGTAGTGCTGATGGTAAAATGTTGTCAATCAAGAAACTGATTGAAAAAGTTTTCACAATTTTGTTTGGACCAATAAAAGAAAAACAGGGAAGTGTTCTGAGCTAAAAGTTACCAGAGCACACTGGGATGTTAACCCCTTAATATTTAATATGGAAAGAAACAATGTTCTAACAAGAACAAGAAAACTTATAGGTGATACTTTTATTTTTTTATTTTTATACTGATACTTTAATAACTGTATATATTATATATATATATTAATGTAATAGTTATATGTATACATTTTTATGTTGAATTGGCTATAATTGCAACTCCTGTTACCATGAATCAACTGGAAGCTGTATTGTAATTGTGGTAAAAAAAATTTAAAAAGTGGTAATCCGGGACTTTTTTATAGAAATAAATGTCAGTTTCGTTGCCCTCTATTGCCTACTGAGCATAACAGTGATTCAACCTACACACGGTTCATGAAACTGCGTCAGTTAGGTTATTTCCCAGGAAATCATCTAGCGCGCAGGAAGCTTTACGGTCATGAGTGAACCCCGGCGCAGAGATAGAGCATGAAGCACAGGCAGAATAATAACTTACTATAATAACTTAAAAGTTCTGGAGATTACAAAAAAATCAAAGGCTAGACAACCTTGAGAGATTGCTAGTTGCTGGAGGGAAACACTCAGGGAGACTTAAACCTCGGGACTAACACGAGAACCCGTAAAGCAACGTGAAAACTAAGCAAACTAAAATGTATAAGAAACAGGTGCCATTGAATGAGCAGTCAACACTGGTGAAAGGCCTAATGAGCTCAAAAGGAAAACAGTCTATGCTGCCCCCAAGCGGTTAGCGGAGGTGCAGCAGGCAGCCTCACACCACGGCAATGATCGCTTATCACCAAAAATGTCGCCAATGCAAAGAAAACAGGGATGTCGCGGATTGACACTTTACGTAGGGATCTTTACCAGAAACACGTTCCTGCATTTGGGTCCGTTTCCCTGAAGCTAGGGAGCAGCTAATAATCATATGGACAATATGGACGTGTCATGCACAGGCTTTTCATAGGCTTATTGAAGTCTTTTTTTTTTTTTGCAATAGAAAAATGTTTAAGTCTCATTTAAACGTATTAAAAATCTTCTGTAACCTGTATGTCACTTCTTTACTTGGATATTAATATGTCAAACATGCTCAGTGCTGTTAGGAAAGACTGTGTTTATTCATAGACAAATGATCAAAGCAAAGATTAGGTTTTTATCTCATAAGACGGTAATATGCAGCAGGTTGGGGTTGATTACTCTTAGATAGCGTACATAAATAACATTTCACAACGGCTGTCATGATTGCATGATTTAATAACGTTCAAAACCAGAGACACCTTAGCTGACTTCTTAGCTTAGCATAATCCTTTTTTGCATCTCAGTCGTGATCATATCTGATTATTGTTGACCTGGTCTTTTCTTTGCATGGTGGCCAAAGCAGCCGGGCGGCATACATATAAACAAGAGAAATGCCATTATGTGCTCCACATAAGAGACCATCACAGTGAAAATTACTGATTAAAATAGGACTCCGACGAGATAGTCTCTTCACTGTGTTTGAGGTGCGGTTCATCTGGATATCGGTAGGATGGACTCCGTGTTGCTCACCGCTGTAGGTCAGTATCTAATGTGTCTTTATGTATCTATGAGAGAAGTTTGTATTATGGCTTCACAAATAATATTTAAAACGTAAAATTCGGAATTCTTTTCTGAAGTTGGAATTTAGATCCCTGTTTGTGTGTGTGTGTGTGTGTGTGTGTGTGTACACTCATTCATGCATGTTCTCTATCGAGGAAGACTGCCAGCGTCTGGGATTCAGTTACCACTGGGGTCACCCATAACAATCCACAAAATGTATGTTTACTTGCGAGAATATGGATACGTGCAACGGCTTAAATGTAAAGTTTATTCATCATTCTTATCATATTACATATAAAAGATTAAGTGAAAAGCCACACTGAGATAAAATAAAGTCATATAAAGAAAAGTCAAGCAGTGTTTCTGATCTATTACACAATTACACTCACCGTGACTGAATATTACAAATCAAAACCAAAAGAAAAAATTCTAATGTTGTTGTTTTTTCCAAGGCCTAAGATGTTTGTCAGGGCGGGATTCATCAACAAACTTCTATCTCCATGTCAGTTATCAGTGCCTCTCAAACACACAACAACTGCATATGAGGGAACAAACACGTTCTTTACCTGCTGTTTGAACGAAAAATGTGTTCTATTCGTCATGTCTGCATCCCTGTTCAGTGACAATATTTATGTTTGCAATTATTTGAAAGGCCGACACAGACAGATGATAGAAACCCGTCATGAAGGCAGCACGTCAGATAACATCGTCCCCCTAGAAGATCTGGGTCCAATTTGTAAAATCAGTCTTTCAGTCTTTACCTGCAGTGCCAGTGAGAAGCACATGGAAGGATTTCAGGCGCAACTTGGAGAGATTCTCTCTCCCCTATTGTATAATAATAACAATAATAATAATCTTTATTTGTATCGCACTTATCAAAAACACGGTTACAAAGTGCTTTAGTGCTGAGACACTCCGGTGTGGTGCGATTTTGCACTTTAAAAATCAATCAACTTTACAACACCAGATAAAAACAAACAATACACAATATGTGGACCCAGACATAGGGCATGCAACGTAAAAAATAAATAAAAATAAACTGCTAGTCATTCAGGGCCCTGGGAAGCTTCAGTGAGCAGGCTGCCAGATCGGTGTAGGGGTGTGGCATGGCCCCCAGTCGTTCCCAGCGCCACTCACGGGGGTTGTAACGGTGCACCCACTTAGTATCCCTGGCTGTGTCGGCTGATGACCCGCCCACCAGGTACAACTGTCCGTCAAGTACAGTTGCCCCTGGCGACAGGTGGGGCCGAGGCAGGGCGGGAATGGAAGACCAGGAGTCGTGGGCGGGGTCGTACAGCTCACAGAGCAGTTGGTCTCCAAAGCCAGTCCACAGGGGTTGCAGACCTCCTGCTACCACTAAACCCCCCCCTAACGCTGACATGGTGTGGCCCGCTCGTCCTGCCCCTGCAGTCATGGGCGCTCTAGGAGAACAGCCGCGGGAGGGCTCATAATGCCACAGAGAGGGGAGGCAGCGCTGACGCGAGTCACAACCCCCTGAGATGTAGATCTGGCTTTCAAGTACGGCTGCAGCGTGGCCGCAGACCGCAGTCGCCAGGTGGTGGGCCGTCCTGGGGGACAAGGTTGAACATGGCCGGAATCATCCTTTGACATTGATCGCAAGAATTTTACTGTCAAACAAAGAAACCACCAGTTCCCAATACTAATGAAAAAAACAGTGACCACTGG
>OMKK01085879.1:0-12101 GCA_900302305.1 Polymixia japonica
AAATGTGTCCTACTGGTCAAATTGTCCTGCTGGCTTTGCTGACCCATGTTATATACCATATATAAATATACCAACAGAAGGTATTCCTGCACGGCGAAAAGATGCAAAGCAACAGAATTAATGTTATATTCTACAGATACGCTTTTTACCGAAAATAATATATTCGGATGTGACCCCTTTGTAATCACCAACATTTTGATTAGTAACTGTAATTTAATTACATATTTTTTCTCAGTAACTGTAACGGATTACAATTACATATATTTTGTAATTTAATTACGTAACGCTGTTACATGTAACTAGTTACTCCCCAACGCAACATAAAATAACAACCATCTCAGTTTGTTAACCTATCAACACAATGAATAAAATAAACACAAACACAAATCATCTGCAACACACTGATTCTCTCATTTGAAATACGTGCAGCCACCCGACAACAAATTCAATGTATTTGATGAGGCAAAAGTGTCTTTAAGGGGTAGACAGAAGAAGTCATCCTCACTGTTACTCCTGCTCTGCTCGCATGGCAGTAAGATGAAGGAGAAGCCTGGCAAAATAAAAGACTCTTTAGGCGTTTTTACAGCTAAATAAGCAGACCAACGGTCAACTGACACATCTCCAGCTGCAGCAGAAGGCTGTATGGGTAAACTCCATTAATCACTGGCTCCTTTAATCAATGCCTGCTCGCCTGTGTGTGTGTGTGTGTGTGTGTGTGTGTGTGCACACGCTTGTGTATGTCTATGCACTTGTGTGTGTCCGTATCTGTGCATGTGTGTGTTTGGTTGTGTCTGTGGATGTGTGTGTGCGTGTGTGTGTGTGTACAGTTGTGTCTGTGCATGTGTGTGTGTGTGCGGTTGCGTCTGTGCATGTGTGTGTGTGTGCGGTTGCGTCTGTGCATGTGTGTGCGTGTGCGGTTGTGTCTGTGCATGTGTGTGTGTGCGGTTGCGTCTGTGCATGCATGTGTGTGTACGGTTGTGTCTGTGCATGTGTGTGTGTGTGCGGTTGCGTCTGTGCATGCATGTGTGTGTACGGTTGTGTCTGTGCATGTGTGTGTGTGTACGTGAGAGAGAAAGTGATTACAAACAGTGATTCACTATGGCAGGAGCCACAAAGCCCTTTAAAACGCCGGCTACAGGGTGATAGAGAACACGTAAAACACAGCAAACGGGATGTGAGCGGAACGTTTTGCTGATAAATCCTTAACAGCGATTAGACATCCACAAAGGACCTAGACACCAGTGAAACAACAAACACACCTCTGAACTAGCGCTTGAAGAACAGAATATTAGAGGTTTCCAGCTCCCTTCGCTGTCCACAGCAGAGCGGGAGAAAAAGTAATTGTAACAGTGAAGAAATCTCATTTAGGTCAGAGGCTATTTACAACTAGGCTGGGTGTTAAATTTTCATGAAGTGAGGGCAAGCTCCGCTGTGCTGCCCCCGCTGTGCTGCCTACTCATTAACAACAACGACAGAGACCCAGGTAGAGAGAGAGAGAGAGAGACAAAGTTTGAGCAAGAAAGATAAAATGATAGAGCGGGATGGAGAAAGAATGTGGGTTTCAAAGCAGTAGCGAGGAAACCCAACTGGAGAAATAACAGGAAGGAAATGTCGGGACACTGAAAGAAGCTAAACTGCGGGGTTGTAACGCGTTGAGCAAACAGGTCGCTCTATGAATCAGAGCAGGGTGCAGTGAGAGAGTAGAATAAAGAGAGAGAGAGAGGGACAATGTTAGCCCTTTCACACCGCACTGGTGCCGGAGCCGGTGCTCGAGTTGAGAACCTGGTGCTTTCTGGCGAACCAGCCCGCGTTCACACCAGTTTAAGCGGAGCCAAAGTGGGCGGACATCATCATCTTTGTTTATATCGGCTGATTGGTCGAAACTCGGAACAATAGACGCCATCAGCCATTGAAAGAGCATATTTGCTGAACACAAAATGTCTAGATTTTATGTGGAATTGATAGTTTAAAACCCCTTCTGTATACTAATGGGAAAAAACGAAAAAGCAATTTTTTCATTCAACAAACTTTACCCGCGATTTGCGCGATTTTATGCTTGGTGAATTTGTACTCAAATTACCAGACCCTGTCACAAATATATTTCATTCAACATAATGTAGAGCCACGAGGTTCTGATGTCAACATGGAGTTGACACTTATACAACCTAGTTATTTTAGATTTCTAATTTTAATTATTTCACAGAAATTGAGAATTTATTTTCACTTGGATATTGTGGGATTCCATGTGTAAAAAAGGTGAAAAAAAATCGGATTTAATGTATTTTCATTTCAAGCTGTAATGCAATAAAAGGTGAACATTTTTTAAGTGTTACATTTTGAAAGTGTTACAGACCCATAGGTCTGCTGTATAAAGTTGTTTTCTCGTTTCTAGTTTTCAGTTATTATTTCCTGTTTTATTGTGAAAATACTTAGGCTACCTCTCATTTATTTAACAGTTAAATGTTTCAAATCTAAATGTTAAATATCAACTTAAATGTTGCATTTGGAAAACTAATAATTTATGGCCCTTTTCCACCACATAGTATCCAGACTCGACTCGACTAGCCTTTTTTAGTTTTCCATCGGGCATAGTACCTGGTGGCAGAAACGAGAAAGGTGTGTCAACCATTTTGGCCAGTGACAACAACCCAAGTCGAGCCGGTATTATGTGGTGGAAAAGCGCCTTTAGCTAACATGCTAATTAGTACCATCCCCATTGGTGGATCCACATGGATGCAGCAGCAGAGACTTCTGACTTAATGCAGCATACAAGTATGTAAGTAAATGCTAACATCAGCATTAACAGCGCCACAGCACTCACAGCACTACGTTTTGCCTAAATAATTAAAGTAAACCCAGATCTTGTGATATTCTGAATCAAATACCTTACCTGGTCATAGGAAGCTGGATATTTAGAGACAGTCTTGTCAAACTCTTCATCTGTTGTCCCTTATCTCTCTGTCCCTCTCTCTCTTTCTCTACTCCACCTTCTTACGTCTTTTATACTGCTCACATGCAAAGTATTATAGTGATGGTCACCAGGTCTCCTTAACACGTGACCAATTCTGTTCTTTTCTTTTACATAATCAAGTGCTCAGGTGTCTAGCGACAGCAATTGAGAGCAAATGGTTAGAGATGAATGTGTCGCCTGATAAAAAAGAAGATCAAATTAATTTTGACAGTGAGGAATAGAGAATCAGGAGTGCAGCCAGACTTAGTTTTGTTGTCAGAGGTCTTTAAAAGTGTCTTTAAAAGCCTCTCCCCTTCCATTGCATTCACGTCACAACACCGCTCATACAAGTGTATATGGTGCATACCTACTTATTTTTCAAATGAGCTAATTTTCGCAAATTCTTCCTGGTTCTCGTACTTGCTAAGCCTAAGAGTAAAACATTTCCCTGGGGAATGAGAGGACGAGTGCCCTGAGATTTGTGATGTGACCGGCTGGCCTGCATTATCATCCAGGCATAGCGCCTCTTCGACCCCCGTTCTTAGTAGGACACAACCGTGGGCAGCTGCGAAAGGGAGAACTAACAACAAACCTCCCCACAAACCAAATGTGCAACTGGAGAACAGATTTGCTCCATTGTTGCAGGACCCTGGATCTCAATCTGATGACTTGGATAACCTCTGATCTTCACACAGCAAGGTAAGGACTGAGAGTAACTCAGAAAGTAAAAGGCTACAGGGAAAGTTAACGACTGGGCCACAAACTCTGATTGTGGGTGACCTTGCTGTAAAAGATGTAAGAAGCATGTGCAGTAAGAACACCAAAATACTTCCCAAGTATATGGTCTGTGACATAAAGATATGCATATCGTGGCTGCACATCCAACTGTGAAAACCATCATAGTGCACATAGGGACCAATGATGTTGTGAAACAACAAGTCAGAAGTACTGAAACAAGACTTTATTGATCTGTTGAACACAGTCAGCTCTTTGAATGCTAAGGTGTTTATCAGTGGCCCTCTACCACCAGTCAGAAGAGGAGTTGAGAGATTCAGCAGATCGTTGGCACTGAACACATAGCTTTCAACTACACGCATCGTCCATTCAGCGCACTTTTTAAGGCAGATAGACTTTGCCTTAACAAATCAGGAGTAAGATTTTTTATCTTGAACCTATTTTACTTCCTACGTCACCCATCTGTTCCCCCTACTAGGAGACAAGAGGAATCAAATGCAAGGCAGTCCTTCTCTGACATCATCACCAAAAACAATAATAATGCACACGCCTCGTTTGCTACCGTCGACAGGCTAACGAACTCCAGTCGTGTCTGAACTTCTATCCACCAGGGCGTGCAATGAATCTTTTCAAACTTTAAGTGACAAAATGTGCCTTGCTTCATCTGCCTCATGCAAACTATAAGACACATGCTTGCACGTCTGATTATTATTTGAATTGTTGCGTGCCTGAGTTGCCGACCAAACAGGTCGACTTCAGGTTGACATCAAGACCCAGTGGCAGGCAACACCTCATTTGCATCCAATGATTGGCCATGGACGTCATTGTTCACTGAATTTAGTGCTGAAGCTGTTTAGCAAGCATTTTGTTACCAGGCTGAAGGCAAAACTTCCCCTTTTTTTCTCTTTTTTTTTTTGCACAACTAATCCTATGCAAAAAGACACGCATTATTGTATTAGGTAGAAAGTATAGGCAATTTGAATTCTTTTTTTTTTACATTGCATCTATATTCCTCAGTCCTATGTTCCCTCAGTGGCGGACTTTCATAAAGATGGTGCAACCCACTCTGGATGCTGACTTTTGTTTTGTTTTTATGTGCCACTTAAAACACAGATAGAACAAATACAGTGAGTTCAATTCAAATACACTGTTAAAAATATTTTGCATGTTAAAATGCAACATGGTCTTGTTCTACCTTTTCTAGGACTCTGTTTGGCCTTTTCTAATTCTCATAGCTAATGTCTGCTAATGATTGCCCTCAAATAGGTTTACAGCAGAGTCCTCTTTACTGTTAACTAAGTGAATTGGTGGCATGTTCTGCCTTATCTGGGTCCACGTTTGACCTTTTTCTATGTCAGTTGCTAGTATTCATTCTCTGATATTCAGTAAATATCAGAAGTTGTCTTAAAATGTTTATCTGTCTTTTTTTCTTGGTTAGATGGCTAGATTGGTTGCAGAGGGGGCATTGGTCTGGAATGCGAAATCATAAATTAGTCAAAGACAAATCATCAATAATCACCCTGAATTCACCTGTCTTATTGGTGAATGTATGAAACACCATGTTGTGAGTGTATGTAATACAATGTGATTATTATACATTTTGGCATTTATCTGACTTTGATTTACTTACAATGAGTGAAGAACATTCCCGCAAATCCCCCTGGAGCAGTATCTTGCTCAAGGAGCAAGTTCATTACCCCCTCCCCCAAAACAGGTCCCTCTTGCAAATGAGACCCTGGGTCTCAATGAGGTTTTTAACCTGTATAAATAAAGGTCAATAAAATAAATAAGGATACTTCGACACACGGGGGATTGAACCCAGGACCGTCTGGCTGGGGGTGACCTTTCTACCCCCCGGGCCACCCTGTCACCCTACTATTATGTGAATTGAACTGAACCCAACAGGTCAACTTCAGGTGTACGTCAAGATGCGATGGCAGGTAACACCTCATTTGCATCTAATGATCGGCCATGGACGTCACTGTTCACTCAACGTGTTGAAATACGGACTCTATGCAGCTTAACTAGTTAACTAACATGTTACACTGTTGCCACTTCACTAGTGAACTAGTGCTGCTTTAATTGCAACATGTTGGGTTTAAAAAGCCACTAGTGGGTCAAAAGGCTGACTAGTTCTGACTGTGGTGCCACTGTCGTGGGACAGGTGAGGTTTCTGATGTAATGTACTATAAAAAGCAGGAGTTAGCAGTTAGCAGTGTTATAATACCTTGAGCTGCCAGACATGATGGAGAGATCCAGGGTCCTTGCTGAAGAACCAGCTTGTATAGCCTCCGGTTTTCAGGAGGTGCTCTGCTGGCTGACCCTGCGTCTCTACGATGTATCGCATCTGGAAAGACAATAGAGCATCACGTCAGCCTACATTCTACATCAAGTCTCCACATGGGTTTAGGCAGTTGTCTGTGGTGGTAACCACCTGGTAATCTGAGAGTAGCTGTTCATTAAAGATAGGTACAGTATTTTAGGTTACTGACCACATCATATTCATTGGGTAAAGCATGCAGCCCAAGATCATTTCTGCCATAACACAGCCCAGTGACCACATATCAATGGCATCAGAGACTGGTAGGCCTCTACCAGTGTTTCTCACTGGCCCTCTGTTTCTTAACAGAGATGTTATTCTCTGTTTCCTGCCCAGGGACTACAGATGTAAATTAACTTATAGCTAACTCTGGTACAGCTAAGAAGCTGTGCACTGTCCCTGTCAAATAAACAAATTAATTAATTAATTAATCTGTAATCTGGAAGGAGTTCATTCATGGGGTCCATAATCTGAACCGTGTTATGTACTGCCACTTGACTATTATTTTATCATACTGTACATTGCTCCATGACTCAAGCATTACATGTTCATCTACCAGGAGTATAAAATACAAATTAAAGCAGCACTTTTCAGACCATTTCATGTGACAGACCCCCAAACAGACATATGTTAGGCCACAGACCCCAATTTTTTGTCCAATGTCAATAGTCAATAGTCACATGTAGCCGGGAGGTACATTTATTCAGATGTAATTTTCCACTTAGGTTTGGTGTAGTTCTCAAAGTTATTTAAATGTTAGTACGTGTTCTTTGTTGTTTTCTTTGATAAGATAATGACGTCTCTGTAACACACATATAGTCACATATAGTATAAATCATGCATTTGGTACTGATCAGAAAAAGCTGCTTTGTGGGAAGTGCATACAATATTTTCTTTCAACTTGTTGATTTGACAGATTTTGCACATTTTATATATAACTTTTTTATGTTTAAGTTAGAATCAGACATTTTATATGTTGTGGAAGTGCGTAAAAGAAACACGAACAGACGGTAGTATGGAGTCTTTGGTTTTTACTTCCAACACAAAACAAGAACAACCATACACAGGTGCAATCACTCACTTAAATACTCCCCCACACAGGTGCAACCACTTACCTAAATCACTACCCATCATTACCACCCATCCAGTGTCCATTCTGAGGTGAGATACCTCCATCTAGTGTCCACCACAATGTTTGCAATTTTACGTTTAATATCGGCTCATTTGAGTTCCATGGGCTCTATTTTAGTGCAAGGTGGCATTAAGCCACTTCCCCAGCAGATGTCCCTGTGATTCCTCAAAAGCATGGCTCACAAAACCTGAACTGCCTACTCAACTCATTCATAATAATACTATACTTCATTTGCATAGCCCTTTCCAAAACAGAGCTATTATTAGAGATACTGAAGAATACAATAAGAAAATCAAGTAGAGTGTCTTTAAAACCACCTTTCTGTCTGGTCCCAATCTGCCGGGTTTGTAGGGTTACAAAATGTACAGTTTTAACCCCCTTTGTACAATCCATGTTTTAATTGTCTCTGGGATTGAAAATCCTTCTGTAACATTTCTCCTCCCCCTCATCAATATGTCTCTTGCACGATGGATTTAACGGGACATTTATCAATGGAAATGATTTACTCCTGGATTCATCTGATCAGGCTCTTTAATGGAAAGACCAGGTGATGTTAATATTTTGTTCACTCTGTTTATATCAATCAATTACTCAGTCAAGAACACACTCAGTTTTGACTTTCTATCTAGCAATCTAGATATATTACCCCAGTACAGTTCAAGGTATTTCACTATATAGACACTTGCCTATCTTAGCAACTCATTTCAAGTTCAAGTTTCAGATTTATTAGATTAGATTTATCATATAGGTTAACACAGGGTCGACGGTACAATGAAATGTGTTGGACGAGCTCCTGTATCGTCTGCCAGACGGTAACAAGGAGAGACATGTCTGCTGGGTGGCTCCTTGATGATGCTGTGTGCCTTCCGCAGGCCTTCTGCAGGCACCGCTTGTGGAAGATGTCCTGAATGGCCGGGAGACTGTTGCCAGTGATCAATGAGGAGGAAGTGTGACTTCTGATTCTCACCACCTGGGTCCCGCCCGTCAGGAAGTTAAATATCCATCTGCAGTCTCCAGTCCAAGATCAACGAGCTTAGGGACAAGTTTTGAGGGAATGATGGTACTGAATGCTGAGCTGTAATCAATGAAGAGCATTCTCACGTGTGCATTCTCTTTGTCCAGGTTGGTAAGCGCGGTGTGCGTCGCCAAGGCGATGGCGTCATCTGTGGCCGTTTGGTCCGTATGCAAACTGAAGGTGTCAGAAAGGGAGGAGCAGATGTGGGTTTTGACTAGTCGTTCGAAGCACTTCATGATGACTGATGTCAGTGCGACCTGAAACAAGTTAATTTGCATTAGAAATAAGTGCAATGATCTCACCCCATTGACAGATATTTTCACAGATTTTAAAACCTAATACCAGGCTAAATGATGAATTAAGGTAGATATTTGTGTAGTATTGTTCATTGTACATTAGCTTCCATAAAACTCTACTCTGTAACAAAAGTATAGCAACAAGAAGCATAAATGGATTTAAGCCCATATAGGGATGCTAAATATTTGGTTTTAAGTGGTCAACAGCTGTACTGCAATATTGGTTATGACACTCACAGCAAGCTTCATAGTGAATGCCCAACTTTGGCTAAGGTTGGATATGGCCCTATGGAGCTATAGTGGTACTATTTACAATTGTCCACTAAGTGTCAGTAGTGTTTAACAGGAGAGAGAAATGTGGTCATGCGAGCACAAGTCCTCTCTTTAATGTACTGAAACACCAACAACTAAGCATTAGGGTCGTCATTTTTGTATAACGCTTACCTGGCTTGTAATATCGATTTGCGAGGGGTACCATTATTCCATGCTTTACACTCAGGGCCCCTATTTTGCAGACAGCACAAGTCTAGCACAGCAACCTTGCATACATAGGCCTACACATGAACATAGACTTGACCACAATCACACAAAGTCGTGTTGTGTATGTTACGCTGACTTATTTCACTTCCACGTAAATCATTAAACCACTGACTAAACAAGAGGCATAAAAATATTGACCTATTCGCCAAGATCCCCTCCAGCCTCTTTAAAGCAAACTATCTGCATGTGGTTATTGCGTGAATTATTGTCTTCCAACATAAAACTGTCAATGTGAATTATTACACATGGAAAACAACACGGCGACAGGGATTTAAATATCTAAATTAACCGTCATTCACTCACGATCGCAACTATTTAAGGTCTCTTACTGTGTTCAGTAAAGATGCTTGTGAGAAGGAAAACATGCCTGTTAAATCACATTTGCGAGTTGTCTTCATTTGTTATGATTTGATTCATCTCCATAATTGAAGACAGCCCCCACCACACCTACTGATAATTTACTCCTCCTAATCCAACCCATTTTACGACTGCTTCCAGGTCCAGGTTCTCATTTCACGACATTTACCAAAAAGAAAAACTGTTGGCCACGCCTAAATGCTCTAGCTTTGAACTAGCGTATGTATCTGCCCTTGCGCCTTGATTCACATTGAAATAAGGCCCTCAATATTTAACCACGTTCACTGGAACCCACAACATTTTGTTTGTTATTTTACTGACACGTTTTGGTCAACAGGTGTCACTCTTTGTTGATTACACAAATCATACTGCATTCTACTTTATTAAAGTATACAACAGTCCCATCATATGACATAAAGGAAATTTCCAGCAAAATACAGATAAATAAATGCCAATGACACTTAAAAGCATTTCCTCAGTTACATTTTGCAGTTTCCATAAGCTATCTCGCCCTCCAATACCACAATAATGCAGAATAATGAATGTCATCATAAATCTGGCCTTGATGACACAACAGGGCGTCTCTGTTCTTAGCTAAACAGAAAGGTATTTCGCTCGCCGCTGTGTTTGGTGTTTGAAGAATAACACGCTATCAGGTACTTATCACACCTGAACAGAAGCTCGGCTCTGAAATAAGCTGGGAAACTGTGATTTGGTAATTACATGTGGGGAACTGAATGTTTGGCATGTGATGCATCCAGACACACAGAAACCAATTAGAAAGAGGTAAAAAAATAGAAAACTGAGATGGAAGAATGTGTCAAGTGGTTCTGATGTATGTTGTTGGTGACATTTTGAAAGCGTTTTACAACTGTGATGTCAGTGCACAAAATATGTTGCTGGCTTTGTCTGGAATTGGAGCCATCATGCTTTGGAGTGTCGCATGATGACCAAATAACTATAGAAAAGCCGGCATCTCCTTCCACCCATTCATTTAGTTAAGGTTAAGTTTTTCCAGATGTTACAAGTGTTTCCATACGCCGGGGCTCAGCCCGTACTTGGCGCTGGTTGGCGAGTCACTCACTGGAAAGGTCATAAGGTCAAAGATGCTCCCTTGTTTTGCAGAGATGATTTAGCAGGAACACACACACACACAGCGGCCGCAGAGTTTGTGTTTGTTGTGCGTGTGTGGCCACGTGTTTGTGTGTGTGTGGTTGTGTGTGGTGTATGACCTTATACCTGCTTTCTTTGCCAGGGTGATTGAAAGTGAACACACACACAGCAAAGGGATGGATTTCAGCTGCTTTAATCAAACCTCATCATCTGAGCTAAGGGGCTTGACAGTGTCTCTAGTCTGTGTATCATTTATTCTAGCCTGGGGGTTCAGGCTAGCTTCCAGAACACAGACAGGGGATCTAGGAAACACAATACAGAGTGTGTGTGTGTGTGTGTGTGTGTGTGTGTGTGTGTGTGTGTGAGTGAGTGTGCATGTTCAACCCAGTGACTCCAATGCCAAAAAGAGAGAAAAGACAAGATGGAAAAAAAAAACATATGACCTGTATGTGTGTGATCATGCACACAATGCCTGTATGTGTGTAAAATATGTACATCTGTCCAGTTTTCATAGTGATAGGTAGGCAGGCAAACAAAAATGTGTTTTGTTACATTAAAAAAAGTACCTTAAAGTTGCTGTCTATAAGATATTAAGACATTACTGACCTCTAGTGAGGTGAACTACACTAACAAACCAAAACAAGAAGCACGGTGTTCCTGCTTGTGCAGGCTGAGGGGAGGAGCTACGTGTTGATAGACAGGCTGAGGGGAGGATCTGTTTGACGGGCCGTCAAAACAAAACAAAGACCAGGAAGTAGAGGGAAACAGCGCCACTGAGACACAATGAAAACAGAGAGAGAGGGGAAGCCTTCAGATCGTCACCATTACACAATAGGGTAATTTGACTCTATTTGATTTTAACATATTACAGATAGCACCTTTAACTACGTTGAAACCTTGAATACTACTGTAATATTTGAATCCTATACATTATGTGTTTTTTGTGGTCTGTGTAAATATGTGTGTCTGAGTGCACGTGTGAATGTGTGTCCACTGTAGTGACTCAAGTGCTAAGTAATGACTCAGGCCTGGCTGTTGGCTCACTAACGTAGGATTGGGTTACATGGACCGTCTGTCAGCACAGACAAAATGAGCTCCCGCAGGACAGCGGTGACAGAGCGGCGTTCACACCAGCCCTAATAGTATTTGCAAATAATGGCGAGCATTTGTTTTCAGACTCTTGAAGCGCCAGATGATGATGCGTTCGTCCAATATGAGTATTCTCATCGATTCTATACTTCAGACAGTCACAGGGAAGCATTTGAAAATCAAGTTAATATATTGTTCTTCTAGTGACAACTTTCCTCACACTGAATTGTACTGATGGAATTTAACCCGCCCATCTGGTAATCCAGGGCAGATCAAACAAACCCTAAAAACAACAACATTTCAAATACCTTTTGACCCATGTCTTGTTGAAACCTATCAGATTACCTGCTGACCCGCTCTTTGCGTGTCTTTGAGCTGGTTGATCCTGTCAGTTATCCCAGTAAATCTCTCCTGCACAGATAAGCAAATTTAAAGATTTGTGTGTTGGAATTAGATTTCCCTTACTCTAATGTAGAGTAAAATGTAAAATGAAGAAGTTTCATCAATGCAGAGCAATTTGTTGGTTTGGGTGTCCTCGGTGACCCATCAGCCTC
>OMKK01085886.1:0-11822 GCA_900302305.1 Polymixia japonica
CACTCACTGACTCACTCACTCACTCACTCACTCACACACACACTCACTGACTCACTCACTGACTCACTCACACACTCACTCACTCACTCACTCACTCACTGACTCACACACTCACTCACTCACTCACTCACACACTCACTCACTCACACTCACACACTCACTCACTCACTCACTCACTCACTCACACACACACACACTCACTCACTCACTCACTCACTCACACACTCACTCACTGACTCACTCACTCACTCACTCACTCACTCACTCACTCACTCACTCACTCACTCACACACTCACTCACTCACTCACTCACTCACTCACTCACTCACTCACTCACTCACTCACTCACTCACTCATTCACTCACTCACTCACTGACTCACTGACTCACACACACACTCACTCACACACTCACTCACTCACTCACTCACTCACTCACTCACTCACTCACTCACTCACTCACTCACTCACTCACTCACTCACTCACTCACTCACTCACTCACTCACTCACTCACTCACTCACTCACTCACTCACACACTCACTCACTCACTCACTCACTCACTCACTCACTCACTCACTCACTCACTCACAAATGCACATGCAAACAAATGTGCGATAGTTCCAAACAGTTATCCTTGTATGGTCCCACATTAGTCTTCTGTATTAGGAATTGCTTGTTTGATTTGCATGTCACACTTATTTTATTATTTGGCCCCAGAGAGTAATTCAAATGGTTCAAGTTGATTTTGACAAAATATCAAAACTGTATTTTTACATACAATGCTGTGCAAAAGTATGTGCACCCCTTGTGCAAGAAAATCATTTATAGATGCAGTTATTGGGATTTTCTGTCATGGCTCTACACAGTAATCTCTTATGCCAAAGTGAAAAGAAAAGTCTAGATAGTATATTATAAAAGGTAGTATAAATTTGAATAACAGGTAAATCAAGTGTGCAAAAGTTGTTTCTTTTTGGCTAAATTGCTGGCAAATATTTTTGTATTATATTTTGCTGTTACTATATTATACTATATTTTACTGACTTTATATTTAGGTTGTAGGGCTGTTTTGAACAGTATTTTCCATTAAAAATAGTTCTAATTCTGTTTTTTTTTTACAAGCAAAGCTGACACCCTTCACTATGTCTAATGAGATTCTAAGGTTTTTACTTTGCGAGGAAGCTGGATTCGCAAGATCACAAGTTCACGCAAGATATTCATTCCTTCTTACAGGCGATGGTCACTCTGCCGACGACATCATGACCTGTTGAGTGTCTCCAGTGTTAAAAGAATAAAAGCTGCCAGTAGGAGCTCTGTGCTCACCACTCGCCTGAACTCACTCTGTCGACTAACATTGGAGAGATCTTACAGAAACTCTCGACTAGGACGAAATTATTAACATTCTTAAAATCAAACCGACTACTCATGTAGGGTTAACATGTATGACATGTTGTATCTGTCTGTGCCAGCAGTCTGCGCTGGCCAGGGACAAGAGTTACACCTGTGTGCGTCATCACCCAAACCCACGACCAAGTATGGGGCTTAATTGATGCAATTAGGGGCGCGCTCCAGGTATATACCTGGGCACCAGAGACGCGCTTCGCACGCGCACCCTGTACAAAAAATACTATCCTTTGTTCCACCTCCCCTTTCCCCAAATCTTAGGTTGTAAATGAATAGGCAATAAAAGAAAATAATTGAAAATTGACAAGAATGGTCGGAACGTCTTTCCTGCACTTACATGACATGTTATGACAGGCTAAGGAATAGGATTTATTCCCTCTTTCATTCAATGCACCCTCAGTGTTATGTGGCCTAAATGTCATTAAATGACAAAGCCTGAATAATTTATCAAAACCTATTAATTAAAAGAAAGTTTAATGATTTAAAAAAATAAGTCAATGTGTGTCTAATCGAAATGTTTAAATAAACATGTTGCAGTGGCGCCACTACTGGTCTGTAGCCTACTGGTTGTGTTCTTGAGGGAGAGCAGAGGATTCATGTCATTCTACTTCATTCTCATCTCAATTGCAAATTGAAAAAAAAAATACACTGTTTAAAAAAATATTCACTGCCAAACAACATGTCCAAGTAGACGGGCTACACTTCCAGTGGTTTCTCCTGTCCCATGTACTCCACTGAGAGTTATGCTTTTAAACTTAAATGCCATTGAGATGTACTGAAGGGACCTGATTTCAACCTTGTTGACAAAGAAGGTCCCTTTGGTTTGTAGTACTATTCACTAAATGGTAAAAACAGATTAAAGATCAACTTCTATTGAGAGATTGTTTATGAATGTGAGCCATTCCTTGTTATGGTGTATTGAAGTCATATTAATTACTGTCTTACCTGATGCTGAGCTCCAATGATCTTGCGGGTCTCTTGGTATACAGTCTCTCTGCTCCAGTGGTCATTGAGACCTTTCAAAGCTTTTGCGATCCGATTGTGTTCCCTTACGAACAGGATATGCAGAGAGGTCAGGGTGGGAACCTCATTAACTCGTTTGTCTCCAGCAACAAAACACTCCATTCGCTGCCCCTGGAGATCCCTGGGATCCTGCAAGCAAGGCGACGGGACACCGGGTACAAAAGGCAGGTAGGGTCTGCCTTTTGGATCCTGGAATTGGTTATTAGTAGCCAGTCGACCATCAGGGCTGGTAAGGTCCCGGAGGAGGCTCTGTAATTTTGGAGTGCATCCATACACAGTGGAAGCATCGATGAATGATGTGATGGCATTCATTTGTTGCCGCTGAAGAATTTGTTTAATATCTGACCCAAAATTGGCAAAGCAGGCTGGTGAGGACCGATAGAAAGGCATGCAGCTTTGGGCACCAGGCGGCATGTTATGTAACTGTAGCAAAGAGAAAATTAAATTCATTCATTAAATGATTAGACACAGGATTGTACAACACAAGCACAAATAGTCTTATGGTCTCGGTTTACCTGGATAGGAAAGCATGGATGCGCATTTTCACATGTGTTGGAACAGCTTTCACGTTGGTTGAGTTGAGGGGTGAAGTTTATGTCGTGGTCGATGTACTGACCCCAGTCCACCAGCAGCTGAGTGTACACAGCATCTCTCCGTTTACTCGAGCTCTTCATTATCTTCTTGCTGACTTTGTGGACCTGGTAACATAATGCCATTGTTTCACATTTATTGACAAAGTAATCTTCATTTACCATGAGTAGAATATTTAAATGCAGTTTCTATGTGTCTATGCAGTAGCTTACTGTATTATCAGTCAATTCTTTTATTATTTCCTCATCAAGGAATGTACAGTGATGAGAAAAAGTTTGTGAAAAAATTACAAATGTTTCTGCATTATGGATGAGAGGATATACGATTTTATCTTTTAAACACTCAAGATAGTTTTATCGTGGTGAATTTCCATTATCGGCATCGTTGTGAATATCCTCATGAGTGACTTGAAACTAACGTACAGTCCTATTGATTTCATGATTTATTTTCAATCACCATTTGGCACAAGGGGTTCCCCCATTGATCCTGTCTAAGTGTTCATTACGTTATGATACTGCGTGTTGTGATTGTTAGTTAACGTTTTGGTCACTAGTGAATTTTAATTTTTCAAAGAAGACCAACTTCCGCTGCTGACGATTTGAGGAAAATGTAAATATTGGTCGTTTTGACCTGTTTCGACAAACAACACATACAGTTGTTTTCTTGAGAGATCTGTCTGCAGTGTGTTGTGTATAACAGCATGATATGATGAGTCCTTACAGTTATGTTTTGTCAGCTCATTCCCATAAGCATCACATGAGGCAATAAACTGATAATTGATCTGTCCTCAACAAAGCAGTTATGATATATTCTAGCAAGCAGAATATAGCTTTTTTCATAGCCTGATGTTTCCAACAAAAGGGACTGTAGGTGACTGACTAGTGGATGGTTTAACTCCCAAGCCACCAAGAAATTATTTCACAAACCCAACCCTTTCTTTGAAAGAGGATCATCTCTCACAAAGTTCTGCTTGCTACATTTTTGTGGACTTTATGTCTTATAAAACAGAAACGTTTGAAAGAATGAAAGGAATGCTATATTATGTTGGGTTTATAGGGTAATGTTTCCTCATTTCTAACTTCTCAACCAAGACATTTGTGTCCAACAGTCTTGCACTTTGAAGGTTACCAGGGGAAGTTTAAATCCATGATAGAGTGCTTCCTGGTTCCAACCCTTGGGTTGTCTCTCTCCATCTTCATATTCTGCTGGAAGCCATCTGACTAAAGCAGTGTTCGCTGCTCCCCAGAGAGGATGTTCCCTGGAAAAAAAAGATCACAAGAGCAAGAAACTCATTTGTATAAAAGGTGGGCAAAAATGAAAAAAATGTGCACATAGATAATATAAGATAAATATAAGATATAAGATAATATAAAACAACTATATCTGTACTGTATATGTGATGCCCACAAAATGTGGTCAGTTTTGTTATTTTATTTTCAGTGGTTCCTACTAACAGTAAGTAAGTAAATAAACGTTATTTATGAAGCACCGTTCAAAATGAATGTTACAAAGACACTTTACAATTACAAGATAAAACATAAAAATGTAAAAACAAAAGAAGAGCACAGATTACAAAAACAGACACACATTACAACATAAAGTGTTACAACGTTTTTAAAACCTGCAGAAGACCTTACGACCATCTTACTGTGGTGAAGAGATACAGTCATTCTGATATATAAGGTGAGGCCAGGGCCTTATAAGTGATGAAAAGATAAAAATAAAAAAAGCAATCTTATACTGTGTTGATAACCAATGTGGAGCGGCCAGCACCAGTGAACTGTGAGTCCTACAGTTTTAGTAAGAAGTCCAGGAGCAGCATTCTAGACTAACTGGGACCCAGCAGACCGATTAAGGCATGTGAAAAGTTACTGCATTGCAATAATCCAAGCGAGAAGAAACAAAGACATAACAGACCTAATTTTAGCAATGTTTCTTAGCTGGAAAAAAAAAAGATTGAACCATTTTCTTTACATGCTAATCAAAGTGTGTTGGTCAAAAATCATCCAAGGTTTTGTGAAGCTGCCTACATGTTTGTGGCTAGTGGCTTGAAATACTGCTGTATTTTCTTTGAGATGGTGTCAGGGCCAATGATGACGACCATTTTATCAGAGTTAAGAAGAAGGAAGTTGTGAGACATCCTGTCCTTGATAGCTGTTGAGCAGTCTTGCAAGGAGAGCAGCCTACGGAGATTATTTGGCTTAAATGAGTTGTGTGTTGTCCGCGTAGCAATGGTAAGAAAGCATTTGAAGCAACTAATT
Source organism: Polymixia japonica (assembly GCA_900302305.1). NCBI lineage: Eukaryota > Metazoa > Chordata > Actinopteri > Polymixiiformes > Polymixiidae > Polymixia > Polymixia japonica. Next base: position 5,277 of record OMKK01085886.1, read on the forward strand.
AAATGTCCTAGGGGAAGTATGCAAACAGAATAGGACCAATAGGACCAACAGGAAAACAGAATAGGACCAATTATTGAACCCTGAGGTACTCCACAAGTCTGTGGAGTGGATGAGACAGAGTCACCGATGACCACAGAGAATTTTCTATTTGACAAATAGGAGGTAAACCAATCAAGGGCATCCCAGCTATACTCAACCTCTGCTGTAGCCTACTAAGGAAAGTGCAATCAATAGTATCGAAAGCAGTACTGAGATCGAGCAGCAGCAGGACACATCAACATACATTAAAATGTCATTAGTAACCCTGAGAAGTGCAGTTTCAGTGCTGTGCCTTTGACGAAACCCCAACTGGAATTTATCAAAGATATTATAGTTTTCAACCACTTGAAGGAGTTTCTTAATTCAATTCAATTCAATTCAAAAAACTTTATTTGTCCCCAGGGGGCAATTGAAGGCACATAGAGCAGCAGCATTACACAGGGCAAGGTCAGGGCAAGGTCAGGGCAAACACAAAAACAAGAACAAGAGCAAAGTGTTGTTACTTGCCAGATAAAACACACAAGACACAGGTATGTACAAATAAAACAGGTATGTACAAATAAAACAGGTATGTACAAATAAAACAAGTATGTACAAATAAAACAGGTATGTACAAATAAAACAAGTATGTACAAATAAAACAGGTATGTACAAATAAAACAGGTATGTACAAATAAAACAGGTATGTACAAATAAAACAGGTATGTACAAATAAAACAAGTATGTACAAATAAAACAGGTATGTACAAATAAAACAAGTATGTACAAATAAAACAGGTATGTACAAATAAAACAGGTATGTACAAATAAAACAGGTATGTACAAATAAAACAGGTATGTACAAATAAAACAGGTATGTACAAATAAAACAAGTATGTACAAATAAAACAGGTATGTACAAATAAAACAGGTATGTACAAATAAAACAGGTATGTACAAATAGCAGAATAAATATATAAAATATGTCCAGTGTATGTTTGTAAATAAATAAAAAGAGAGCTTAGTAAACCACTTTCTCAAGGATTTTAGCTATAAAAGGACGTTTGGAAATAGGTCTATAATTTTGAGGAAGACCTGAGTCAAGTCCCTGCTTTAAGCTTGTTTGAAATAATCTAGCACACAACCCAACGTAAGAGAGCTATTCACAACTGAAAGTAAAGCAGGACCTCTCTCCTCTTTAAGGAGGGAGGTAGACACTAGGATGCTATAAGAGGAAAGCATTAGGGAGACAGTGACCATGAGTTCCTGAGTATTACAGGTAGAACAGTCTGATGTGAAAGAAGGTAAAACCTTAGACCTAATATCAGTAACCTTATCAACACAGAAGGATAGAAACTTTTCAAGTCATCATTTGAAAAGACAGGTACAGGAGGAGGAGGATTCACTAATCTATCAACGGTGCTGAACACAACAAAGAGTTTTCTTTGTTACCATAAATTACATTGAAAAAATAAGCAGCTCTCGCGTCCTTAAGACATTCAACATCATATGTCTTCATTCATCCAAGGGGATGAGTTAACAGTACAAATTGATTTAAATTTTAGAGGTTCAACCACATGTAAGGCTAACAAATAGAGTAAGTCATTAGTGTAGACAGGAAAAGCATAGAGCATTTAGATTGAGACCAAATCAATCACGATTGTGCCAATACTCCTGGTGCTTAAAAACTCAGCAGCAAACGTATCTGATGCATCATCAATATGGATGTTGAAGGTTTGAGCTCATGTTACAAACACGTTGGCCCTGCAGTAGATAAGTATTTAGAAGAGTCAGGAAGTTACCTGTTATTGCAGAGGCCAGATATGGAACGGTATATGTCAAGGTGGCTTTGCTGAAGACAGATGGCCGGGTGTGTGGGTGGAGGACATCCAGACAGCTCTGCAATCAGCTCCACATCCTCCCATGAAAGAAACTCTTGCAAAGCGACGTTGGTAAATTAACACATAAAAATAATCTGAAACGGACACACTAATTTGGATCGTATCTGGCTGCCCTTCACAAGTATGAGTTATACAACAAATATGTTCATTACGTTTTTCAAAAATTCTAATTTTGTGTCAGGTTTCGGTCATTTTATCTCCATAACATCAGGTTGGGAGGGTTTGGACTGGCTCTAAGATGTGTTGGGTGAGTGAAACCATGTTTATTAAAATGAATAATCAACATGACCCTTCCTCTTCTAATAGCAATGTGAGTGTAGCTGGAAATTAAAATGCAATATTTATCTGTACCTGATACAGTGAGATCCCTTTTATATCTCAGTCTTGCTTTGTCCTTTAAGATTTGCACCGTTGTTTCAAACACATCTGCAGCGCGGGAGATTCCCAAGGTCTCAGGCTCAGCTTGTCGGAGGAACGTAAACATCTGGGACTTGGATGCGCTTCTTCTGTGATTCAAAATTATTGGTAGATAAAAGTAAAATTTTGGTTCCTTCTTTCTTATCTCACAAGAGATGATTTCTCTTGAAATAAAGGAAAATATAATAATTACAGTGTGAGTGGTTCATTACCGTTGCATGGTATGGAACATATTCTTATCTATCATTTGAAGGCTTTCTTGATATGAAGAGATAAGCATTTCCTTGATGATAGATGTAACTGAAAACATATCATGCAAAAAGAATCTAATGAAATTGCAAAATGTAAATCAAACAAACCAAATCGATGTCTGAACATCTTGTAACACGTCTTTCAGGGCAGTTTTTCTCCATCGCACATCAATGAATATGATTTTAATAGTGTTGACTTTCATAAAGGAGCAGAAAGTGTTGAGTTTATAGCAATAAGCAAAGTGAACATCCTGGATTGTTTTGTAAAGATAGTCATTAAAAGGAATTTCTTTGGGTCTAGTTGGGTAAACCCAGTTATGAAAATGCTGCATGCATATTAAGTAGGTATATTTTTTATTAATTAAATTATCATTTAATTCTAGACAAAATTAACTATAAAGCTAAAACATTTTTTTTTTTCATTTTTAACTTGTAATTACATTTTGTATTTGATGCTGAATAAAAACCAAAACATTGGAGCTGCAAAGGTCTGAAATATGAGAAACATTCATGACAACAGAAGAACCACAGCAGACAGAGAAGCTGCATTAGATCATTTCAGTTGATCATTTCAGGAAATATTTGACTGTAGACTGAAAAAGGTGGTTGAATTATAATTTTCATCATGAGATAAATGCTGCATACATAAAAATATGTTGCAATTGTTTTTACATTTCAACTGTCTGATTCTGTTTTTTAGACCAACAATTGTTTTACACTGAGATTGTTAGTCATGGATTCTGTTATAATGGAGTCTATTAAATACCAGATCTGACAAAAACAGAAGATAATATTTGACTAGAGAGAGAGAGAGAGAGAGAGAGAGAGAGAGAGAGAGAGAGAGAGAGAGAGAAGAACAAAAGCCTGTCATGCATACACAACAACAATCAACAACAATCAACAAGGTATCTCTACCAGCAGCTGTAGACCACAAGGAATATATCAATCGACCAGTATGCTTAAACACATAATAATACATACTATTAGGACATAAACATTGTGAAAAACAGCCTGATGTTACAGCGTGACAGGATGAGCGACAACCATGAGATCCAATTGGAATTTTCTTTTTTTTCCACAAAAATGTTTATTGGCCAAAACAGAGATTGAGAGTTAGACAAGCAATCACATTAATCTCCCATTTTTGGACCGATAATTATTTTACTGTCTTTGCAGTTGTTTGGACTGGTGAGACATGGATCAGTTCCTATTCAGCATTAAATACAAGATCTAATGGTAAAATAGCAAAACATAAAAACGTAAAAACGGTCTATCTCCGTTATTAACATACAGAAAATGTTTAATATGTATGCAGCATTTATCTCATGATTAAAATGATAATTCAACCAGCTTTTGTCAGCCTATCAGACATTTCCTTAACGTCTCTAGCCTGTCTGCTGTTGTTCTGTTGTCATGTCTGCTTTTAATCTCATATTTCAGACCAACAAGCGTCTTGTTGTCTTTGTAGCAGCAGTGTTTTAGGTTGATTAAGGTTGAGGTCTGTTTCTATTCAGTATCAAGTAGAATTGCAAATGTTTGCCATAGAAAAAAATGGTAACAAATGAGATTGAAAGTTGAAATGCAATATGAACATTTTTTTCAGTAAGTCAAACATTTCTGACTTTGGGAGCAACTTGTACTTTCTCTCATACATCACATATCTGGTTGTGTTGCAGTCTATGAGCCACCTACTTAACCACCGCTCTTCAAAAAGCATTTGATGGCACAGTGTCATGAGTATGTATACGTTTGTGGTCATTCATGTTTATCATATTATGTTTTAGCTGGCCGTGATATTAACTGAAAAAAAAATGGACTTGAAAAAATGTACTTTTAGATTTCAGTAACAACAAAAACATTTACAAAGGTACTTACAGTTCAGGTCGCTGCTTCCACATGGGAGTATGATACAGAATATAATGAAGTTATAATAACCAGCCATAGTTTGGTGATACTTGAGAGTATTGGAAAAGAAACAAGTCACAGATTTTTTCAGTCTCAACTAGTATTTAATTCTGTGAGATCAGAATCTGCTTAGCTAGTACTTATATTATACTACTTATATATTCAGTGAAAGTTATGTGCCTGTTGTGAAGGTTCATTTGATCAAGGCCAAATTGCAAAGTGAGATGGGAAGTTTCTACCAAAGTAGTCATAACTAGCCAGTGCATTTGTAAATCTGAACTGAAGGTTATAACCTAATCTTGACAGTTTGTAATTGATGCTGACCTGTCAACGTGACATAAGGCAACAGATAGTTTTGGAGGATAGTTCAGGACAGATACAATCTTCCTCAAGCAGCTCCGTGTTCTTCAGATAGCAGACCTGTGTAGACTACTGTACGTAACAGACTGTTACAGGAGGACAACTCCTTGTTTCATCCCTATAGAAGCCATAACACAAGAAGCAAACGTGCTAAAGTACAGACGATGTGGGTTTAATGATGCCACTGGCAAAGATTTTTTCAGCATTTCACAAGATTACCATCATAATTGCAATTTACTTTTTTGACAGGCAGTTTTGCTCATGCTAAAATTATATTATATTATATAAATGCAGCCTAAATGGCTTCTCTCTCTCTGGCCAAAGACTGTGTTCTGTGGTGAACCTCCCCTGCACAGTGGGTATGTGTACCACAAACATAACAACATTAGGATGTGAACGTGAAGTTGATCAAAACATAACTTCTCTTGATATGCTATAATCTTTTTAGCAGTCTTAATATCACTATATATGTGATGTGCCGTCTGGTTTTATTCAATTTAATAAATATTGTTTTAAACATTGTAATCAGAACCTTCCATTGTGATAACTTGAATGAATGTGAAAAAACTACATTTAGATTTCAGCAACAGCAAACATTTAAAAAAGTACTTACAATTGAAATATCTCGCTTGATCAGTTGAACAACCTGTGAGAATGATACAGAATATAATTCCATGTCTAATGAGGTTATAGAAAACAGCCATAGCTTGGTGATACCCAAGAGAATTGTAAAATAAACCTTACTAATATAACTAGTATTAAATTCTGTGAGCACAGAATCTGCTCAGCTGCTACTCATATACTCTGTTGCTATGGTTACATAAACCAACCCACAGCTGACTAAGTCAAAAAGTCTCTCTTATACTCAGTTGACTGATTACAAAAGTTAGACACTTGAACGTCGTTGCTGTGGGGGTAATACTGTACATCTATAGGTGTGCCATGAATGAAATGCACACATTATTTTATTTAATGAAAAGATACCTTGCCAACATATTATGTTCACATTTTATAGACAGTAATAACAGATAACAAGGAAGGAAGAATAGTGAATCAAACCATAGTGGCAGAACACAGAGAATGGGCTGGAATTAAAGTCTGGGATTGAGTTGGCAAGTCAGTGATACAGTTAAAAAAAGAAAACTAAATTAAATTAATGACACTAAATGCTAATATTGCCACAAGTAACACATTTAAAAGGGCCACTCCTGCAAGTAGGTCATGGCTCAAAACATCATATGTTGTGACTGGGTTGAGATTAGCCCAGTAGCATCAAGATGTTGCTTTTGTTTGTTTGCAGTTATTTGCATCTCAAGTCTGAACACGACCAATGCCAAACCTTGAAACACATCTTGACCACATTTACTGTGCAGCCAGAAGCAGCCGGTCAAAAGATGTTTGTGTTAGGATGTCTTTGTCCTTTTAGAAAACATGTGGCATATGGCCCCAGTGAGCGAGCCAGCCTCTGTTCAGGTCTCTGTTCAGGTCTCTGTTCAGGTCTCTGTTCAGGTCTCTGTTCAGGCCTCTGTTCAGGTCTCTGTTCAGGTCTCTGTTCAGGTCTCTGTTCAGGTCTCTGTTCAGGTCTCTGTTCAGGCCTCTGTTCAGGTCTCTGTTCAGGTCTCTGTTCAGGTCTCTGTTCAGGTCTCTGTTCAGGCCTCTGTTCAGGCCTCTGTTCAGGTCTCTGTTCAGGCCTC